>PVKA01052768.1:0-11609 GCA_004027165.1 Ctenomys sociabilis
CTTTTTTGAGACAGGGTCTCACTATGCAGTTCAGGCTGGCCTTAAGCTCACTTTGTAGCTCAGGCTGGTCTCGAACTCACAACAATCCTCCTGCCTCAGCCTCCCGAGTGCTGGGATTACAGGCATGTGCCACCATGCCCGGCTACTAAGCAGGTGCTTTTGGCTGGCCCAACATCAATGGCTTTTAATGACTGTGAAAAAGTATGCATATAACAAGTGCTTCATCTGAGCCACTTTAAGTGCTCAATTAATTATATGCATTGTGTCACGCCACCATTGCCACCATTTTTCTAAAGCTTTTTCATCACCTTGAAAGAAACTGTACTCAAAACGTGACTGGCAGAAGCAGGAAGGTAGAAAGTTCCAGCCTAGTCTGGGCAACTTAGTGACTTAATGAGACCCTGTCTCACAAAAGAATAATAAAAGCCTGGGGATGTGGCTTAGTGTGAAGATACTAGGTTCAACAAAAAAATAAAATAAAATAATGTCTGGGGGATGGGGAGATAGCTCGGCAGTCTAAAGGCCTGTCAGGCAAGCCCAAGGGCCTGGGTTCAATCCCCAGTGCTGCATGCTGTGCCTGCAATGGAACCCCAGGTTCTTTTGTTGAGCTAGCCACTGAAACCATGGTGGTGCACACCTGTAATCCCAGCTCTGGGGAGGCTGAGACAGGAGGATCACTACAAGTCTGAGATGTGGAGGGAGACTATGTACCAAATAAATAAATAAATGATTAAAGCGATTATTTAAGAAAGTCTGTTTTTATTCCTTAATTGGTAAATATGATTAACTCTGGAAAGTATGTACCTTCTCTAGTGAGTGTCCTTTATATAATGACTATTGGAGAGTCATGTGTGCTCTGTAAGTTTAAACAAAAAAGAAAGAAAGTCTGTACCTATTAAATAGTAACTCCCTAATCTCCCTTCCACCCAAAGCTCTGGGAACCTCTAACGTACTTCCTGCCTCTGTGAATTGACTTTTTTTTTAATTTTTTATTTTATTGAAGTACAAATATCAATGAGAGAGTTTTAAGATACCTTGACAAGATGGATTTGATAAATTAATGCATTGCAAACTGTTTTCATAATGTTTTGGTATCATAGAAGGTGCATACATGATATTATACTTACAGACATTATTATAGCATATGTCTCTTATCAGTAAATTAAGAGAGTATAGCTGTTTGCGTATCTTATTTTTTATACCTGAATTACATCAAAGATGTGAATCGACTCTTGTAAATATTCCACAAAGGTGGGATCATAAAATATTAGTCCCAATATGGTATCTTCCCTCTCATTGAATTGGGGTCACC
Source organism: Ctenomys sociabilis (assembly GCA_004027165.1). Classification (NCBI taxonomy): domain Eukaryota; kingdom Metazoa; phylum Chordata; class Mammalia; order Rodentia; family Ctenomyidae; genus Ctenomys; species Ctenomys sociabilis. The sequence continues at coordinate 1,313 of PVKA01052768.1, forward strand.
TATGATGGTGTTACATGGAATTTCTGTTTAGGGCTTCAAGGTCTGATGGTCTGGTCTGATGGCCCACTTTTTTTTTTTCTTGACATAGGGCCTTCTCTGGAGTTCAGGGTGGCCTTGAACTCAAGGCAATCCTCCTGCCTCAGCCTCCATAGTGCTTGGAATTACAGGCTTATGCCAGCGCACCCAGCTAGATTTAGCTTTTTGAGAAACCACGGAACTCTTTCCCATGCTGGCCTCACTGCTGTACCTTCTGGCCACCTGTGTACAAAGGTCAAAACCCTGATCCTAGTTCGTTTCTAACTCCTATCAGCATACATCTGCATCAAATTCATGGTGGGGCACAGGGGAGGGGTGTACAGAACACATTGCAATTCTTTTTACTCTTTTTTTCCTTCCCCTTCAGAAACCTTGATTTTAAAAAACTAAACAGGCATCAACTAATGTGGGCGGAAGTAGACACAGGTGACCAGGTGGAGCCGCCTCTTTGTCTTGGCAAGAAGAACCTGGCAGGGCTAGGGACTGGGACTGAAGAGAGTGGAGGGTGGGGCCAGGGACCAGAACAGCGTAGGGGACAAGGACAGGTTAGTGAGGCCTCCAGCCCAGGGAAAGGGGCAGAGCAGGAGAACCAGGTGTCCCACATGGAGCTGGCAGGTGGCTGTGGTCAGCCCCTCCTGCTGCAGCTGATAGCCCTTTGGGCTGGGCCATCCTGTGGGCAGAGCAGGGAGCCAAGTGCCAGCTTGGTGCAGGGCCTAGCTGAACACTTGACAGGGACCTGATGATCAGGTGAGGGGCCTTGCAAGGACCAGGGCCTGGGTTGTGCTAGTCCTTTGGCTGTGAGTGACAGAACAGTGAGCACCGAGTGCCTGTGATATGCTGGCTTCTGTACGCCCAGCCCATTATGCCTGTGCTCATTCCAGTTGAGGCGATCTTGTGAAATAGAGATCTTTATTATGACCCAGTCTGCCCAAGCTCAGCTCACACACACTGCCTGTAAGAGACAGTGAGGACGTGAGCCCAGCGTCGGTGCACCAGGGCCTGGAGCAGGTGGCTGTTCCGGAACGCCTCCACTCCACATCTGGAACCTGGGCTTCCTGGAGTCTGCAGGAGGGCACTGCTGCCCTGTGGCTCTCTGGGGGTGTGGACTTGAGCTTCAGGTGGAGCCCAGACCCTGCCTCTCAGCATGGAGAGGGAGGACAGGCCAGCTGCAACAATTCACATTTCCCAAAAAACCCAGATCCCACACATTTGGACCCTAAGACTTGCAGCATTGGGGCTGGTAGCTGTTGATCACCCGGCCTGGAGCCAATGGAGATGCTGTTGGTCTTGGGCTGTGACCCAGACTCAGTGTCTTTAAGTTCCATCATCTATTACTGCCTTGCTGGGCCTGTGAGGAGAGGGACTGATAAATGCTACCTGCGGGTGGTGAGACACCCAGCAGAGTCGAGTATAGGCACAAGAGGGGTCCTAACCCTGGCCTCCAGCTAGAGGATGTGACCTCCTCCTTCCCCAGCTGCTTGGATGGGGACTGGTTTTGGACCCCTAGGCTCAGCGCTTGGAGACTTTTGAGCACAGATGTTCTGCTTTTGTTGTTCTAAAACCCCAGCTAATCTCTTCCTCTCTGAGCCTCAGTTTCCCACTCCATTCCACCCATTCCATGAAGCCTGATAACCCTGAGCCACATGCAAAGCAGTGGGAGCTGGGCTGGCGAACGTCTGAGAACACGCTGGCCTTAGGGGCGACCTGTGCCTCACATTCTGTCAGAAGGAGCCAGGGGGAGGGAGAGCTTGACAGATGCCCAGTGGCATCCCTGGGCCACTCTGAGAAAGCGGCTGGGAAGGAAAGTAAGGGGCTTGCCAGCTCTTATCGTCTCGGACCCTCATGCAGGCTAGAGTGAGGCTTCATCCAAGAGGAGGAGCTTGTGGGGGCCCAGGTAGCCTCAGGTTCTGTATGATTCTGGCCACAGCCAAGGCCCACTGTGGGCCAGAGGTGCACCCAGGGCCATAAGATCTCAGTAAAGAGAGAGTTTTCCAGTGACCTTGGGGACTCAGGAGTGATCAGAGGCCTTGGGATGGGCGGGCTTCCTGTTCTAGGGCCCAGCTTTGCCCAGAAGCCAGCTGGCTGCTACCTCACACAGTAGATTGGGTCAACTGGCCTCTTCTCTGGACTCACAGATTGCCCATCTGCCCCAGGGACACAGCCCTGCCTGTGGGCTTGTGAGGTGTGGGGGTGGGGATGCAGGTCTGGGCTGTGAGCCAGGTGTTCTTCTTCCAGGTATCCACACACCCACCTCCTCTACTGGGATTGGGGAGTCAGGGCATAGAAGAGCCAGGCACTGTGGGGTACAGCTGTAACCCCATGTGCTCAGGAGGCTGAGGCAGAAAGGTTTCCAGTTTGAGGCCAATCTTAACAACTTAGTGAGAAACTGTCTTTAAATAAATTGCCTTGGGCATATTGCGCAGGGAGGGAATGCGTGCTTAGCATGCGCAAGGCCCTGGGCTTTGAAGCTCAGCACTGGGAGACAAAACGTCAAAGACCCTTTTGTCCACAGGAACATTGGGTGGCTGGGCCAGAGAGGAGGAGCTGGGCCCAGGACCAGAGTCTCTCCTTCCTGAAGAAGCACAGCTCAGGACCACCCAAGTGAGTAACAGTAGCAGCCTGGTTCTTTGGTTCAGTTTTTAAGCAGACAGAAACGGAAAGTTTGCCCCTTGCTGCTTGGAAGAAGTAGGACCCAGCACACTGTGGTCTCTTCTGTGTGCTTGGGTAGCTGTGGCCCTAAGCAGGAGCTGCCTGGTCCCAAAAGACTGGAAAGGGCTGGGGACATAGCCCCGTGACATAAGCGCCTGCGTGGCAAATGCAAGGTCCCAAGTTTAATCCCTGGAGCAAAAAAAAAAAAAAAAAAAAAAAGCTGGAAAATATGCCAGGTGAAGGGCCTGGCCGGAGGAGCTATGTGTCATCAGAACCTCAAAAACAGTATCCAGGCTCTAATATGATGAGTGCAACATTTAACTGCCACCCAGCCACCCATTCACATCTGAATTCTTGCATCTACCTGTACATCTACCCATCCATCCACCCATCCATCCACCCACCCACCCTCCCATCCATCCATCCATCCATCCATCCATCCATCCATCCATGCATACATCCATACATCCATACATCCATTGTCCATCATCCATCATTCATCTGACGATCCATCCACTTAGCCACACATTCGTCCATCCATGTATCCATCCATCCATTAGTCCCCCCTGACTCCTCCCCTCCCTCCCTCCTCCTCTCCCTCCATCCTGTCTAAGATGTGATGAGCTCCACACTGTGAGAAGCTCAATCCAGCCAATATGGAGAAGGAGCTCCAGTGGGAGGGAGCAGCAAGGACAGAGATGTGCTTAGTGAATCCTGGGACCCCAGAAGTCAGTGTAGCCAGAGGAGCTTTAGGGTGAGACAGGTGCAGGGGACAAGAGGTGAGCACCCGGCCAGCCAAGAGAGGAGCTTGGGTTCCATTCTGCACGTGAGGAGGAGTCACAGTAGCTGAGCAGCCTGTCATAAGGGTCCTATGTAGTTCAGGGTGGCTTTAAACTCACTGTGTAGCCCAGGTCACCTTGAATGGGTAGTGCCCCTCCTGACTCAGCCTCCCTTGCCAGGTGTATTTCACAATAACTTTAATGGGTGATGAGAAGACTAGGGGACAGGCCTGGAGAAGGTGACAGAGGTAGGTGGCTATGGCCCTTTCTTTCTTTCTTTCTCTTTTATTTTTTTTGTCTTTTTTTGGAGACAGGGTCTCACTATGCAGTTCAAGCTGGCCTCAAATTCACTTTGTAGCTCGGGCTGGTCTCGAACTCACAACAATCCTCCTCTCAGCTTCCCAAGTGCTGGGATTACAGGCACGCACCAGCACGCCTGGCTAAAGGTTTTTTTTTTTTTTTTTGGTGGAACCAGGGATTGAACTCAGACCTTTGTGCTTGCCAGGGAAGCACTTACTCCACTGAGCCATCTCCCTGGCCCTCTTTCTTTTTTTTTTTTTGGTGGAACTGGGGATTGAACTCAGGCCCTTGCACTTGCCAGGGAAGCACTTATTCCATCGAGCCATCTCCCCAGCTCCATCTTTCCTTCCTTCCTTCCTTCCTTCCTTCCTTCCTTCCTTCCTTTTTGATAGAGGGTCTTACCGTACAGTGGACTCATAGCGATCTCCCTACCTCAGCCTCTGGGAGGCTGGGATTACAGGCCTGTGCCACCACACCCAGTTTCCGTGGCCAGCACAGAGCACCCAGGGTTCCTGGGCTGGCATGGCATGTGGTACTGGGCACTGAACCCGGGTCCTCACACTTGCTGGGCAGGTGCTTAGATCGCTGAGCTATCTCCCCACTCAGCTCCAGCCCTTTCTCTTGACTCCAAATTCCTTTCTTTCCTGCTAAAGGGATTGTGGATGAGGTGAGTTGACCTAAAAACTCCCAGGCCCCCAGGGCCCCGGGTTGGGGAGGTGACAAGGTGCAGCCAAAGCAAGTGTCCTGAGGTCACTGAACTGGTGACTGGGTGAGGGACACAGATCTCTGGGCCCACACCTGTGCCTACAGCACAGATGTAGAGAAGGGTGGATTATGGGGCTCTGGGCTCTGGAGGCTGGAACAAGGCGCCGGCACTTGGTGTGAGGCTTTGCTCTGCGCTGCAGCTCAGCAGGGGCAGCGTGTGGCCAGGCAGGGCACAAGCAGGCCCACCTCTTGTTCAGGCCTCGCCTGCCTGCCCTCATCTAATCCTTAACAGCTCCCAAAGGCTGAGCCCTCTTCATTCACATGGGCATTTGGGGTGAGATTCTGACAGGAGATCTTTCAGGGGACCCTGGTGGACAGAGCCAGAGGAACGGGGTGTGGATGGCACCACCCCCAGGCAGCCCCAGAGTTCAGCAGCCCTAGGAACCAGGGCCATTCCCTCAGCACAGGGACGCGGCTGGCCTGTCTCCAGGCCTCCATGCCTTGTCCTTTAGGGCCACTGTCCACCCTGGGAGGTGTTGCAGTAGTGATTCCCACTCTACAGAGGGACAACTTGAAGCCCAGGGAGACAAAATGATTTACTCAGAGTCACACAGCTGTGGAATGGATGCAGGAGGCACCAGAATGTGCTCACCAGCCAGAGTCAGGGGTGCCGGGCACTTGTCCTGTCTCATTGCCATCCAGCCCTGATGACAGTGTCTCCCCCGCTGCTCAGTTGGACACCTGAAACATGGACCACTGAGGCAGCCTCTCTAGGGATTCTGGCTGTGTAGTTCACACTGGCCTTGAATGTGTGCACTGTGTAGCCCAGGCTGGCCTCAAAGTTGTGGTGATCCTCCTGCCTCAGCCTCTTGAGTGCGGAGACGACAGTCTGAGCCATCACACCTGAAACTCACATTTGGGGGATCTGCTATGTGCTCCATATGCTATCTAAATAGGTGAACTTGTTAAATTTTTTAAAAATTTGTTTTTAAATCCTCATAGCCAGTGTAGGAAGGAGATGACTTTAGCTCCTAGCTTCTTCACTGACGATGAAGTTGAGGGTCTGAGCCAGGGCCAGGGCCACTCCACCTGTAGGTGACACAGCCAAGACGTGGCATTTACACACTTGATGCTCGAGGGAGTGCCATGCTGCCCCTGCCCCACTGGCTGTGGCCTCTGTGGCCTTAGAAGGGCCGTTGGGAGGGGCAGGTCTGTTTGAGCTCTGGGTGGAGCAGAACAGAGTGAGACTGGCAGGGATCCCAGGCACTGCAGGACAAAGTCCCCCAACCGCAGGCAGATGGTGGGCAAGGGTTTCCAGCTCCTCCAGTTGGCTCGGTGCAAGGATGCCCTGGGCTGGGACACCAAAATGGTTTCATTTGTTTTATTTTATTTTATTTTTTTGGCAGAACCGGGGATCGAACTCAGGCCCTTACACTTGCCAGGCAAGTGCTTATTCTACTGAGCCATCTCCCTGGCCCTGATGGTTTCATTTCCAATAAAATCAGGAGAAAAGAGACTTGTAAGGGGCTGGGGAGGTAGCTCAGTAGAATAAGCACTTGCCTGTCAAGCAAAGGGCCTGAGTTCAATCCCTGATTCTGCCAAAAAAAAAAAAAAAAGAGAGATTTGTAAGTAGATGAAAACATTTTTTTCAGTATTCGGCTGAAATTTAAGTCCCGGGCCCTTAGTTCCTATGAAAAATAGAATGGGAATAATGATTGCTTTGAGGATTTGGAGTTTATGAGCAGAGCCGAGGAAGGGACGGCGGCCTTCGAGAGCCTCGGTGCTCAGGTGGCTAAGTTAGGAGGGGTGAGTAGCAGCAAACACTGTGCTTTTGCTTTTAAAAATCTTTCATTGATGTGAAATTACACACAGAAAAGCAGACAAATCATAAACATGCCCACGTTTCAAGTTGGCCACGTGGTGCACGCCTGTCATCCCAGTACCCAGGAGGCTGAGACAGGAGGGTTGCTGCAAGTTTGACATCCACATGGGCAATTTAGTGATCAACAATAACAACACTAGGGCTGGGGAGATGGCTCAGTAGAATAAGCGCTTGCCTGGCTTGCAAGGGCCTGAGTTCAATCCCCAGTTCTGCAAAAATAAATAAATAAATAAAACCTTTTATAATGAGCTGGTATCACAGACATAATTTTTTAAAATGCTACCTTGAAGCCAGGCGTGGTGGCACATACCTGTAATCCCAGCACTCGGGAGGCTGAGGCAGGAGGATTGTTGTGAGCTGGAGACCAGCCTGAGCTACAAAGTGAACTTAAGGCCAGCCTGAACTGCACAGTGAGACACTGTCTCAAAAAGACAAAAAATAAATAAATAAATAAATAAATAAATAAATAAATAAATAAATAAAATAAATAAAATAAAATGCTACCTTGAAAGCTGCAGTTTCGGTGGAGTGGAGTTTCTGTTGCGAAAGCCCTTTTGAAATCCTTATCTTTGCCTTCCAGTGGGAGAAAGGCCAAGAAGAGAGTCAATTCTCTTGCGATAAAATAAGGAAACCACTCTTTCCTCAGGGCTGCCACGACATGAGGACGGCACCCCATGTGAGCAGTGCCACCCGCCAGCTCCGGCTGCCCTGCACCCCACTCGGAGCACCCTCGCCCCCACCCAGACTCAGCACGTGCTCCAGAATTCTGCCAGGAGTCTGCCCCCACATAAGTTGCCAGGATTCAGCCCGGTTCCACAGGCAAAGAGATCTAGTGCAGCAGAATGTTGCATAGTGAACATTTAGAATTAATGTGAATACTTGGCATTACGACATTGGCTTAGTAGATTTAGCCTCTGGGACGTAGACTATTCACAGTCATTGCAGTGTAGCTCTGAAACATAGATTTATGGGACTTCATATTTCTTCAGTGAAGCAGGATAAACAACAGATGGACAGAGTTCTGTTGTATAAATTCATAGAAAACCACCGATACAGGGACTAGTGAGATAGCTCAGTGGTCTAAGTGCTTGCCTGGCAAGTTTAGGGACCTGGGTTTGATCTCCAGCATGGCATGCCATGCTGGCCACTGAAACCGGGCACGCTGAGCTACACGGCTATAATCCCAGCACTGGGGAGGCTGTAAACAGGAGGATCGCTATGAGTCAGAGCTGTGTAGTGAGACCCTGTACCAAACACATAACATTTTTAAAAAGAGAAAAGTGCCAATACAGGAAAGAAATTTGTGCCCTCCTGGTGGTGGTAATATAGAGGAAAGAAACTTGGAACCTGAAAGCTAACCTGGGCCAAGTTTGGGTTCTTGTGAAGAATTAATTTTAGGAGCAATGGAGGTTAAGAGCAGAATATTTACTGGGGGAAAGAGAGCTCCTGTGCTAGAGAGGAACAGAAGGAGACCCAAGTGGGTTGCCAAGGACCCTTCTGTTTCTAGGGACTTTCATAGAGCAGAATCATGAGGTGAGGTGACTCTGACGTGGAGAACATTGGAACTCACACATGAGGTGAGACAAAGCTATAGTCAACTGATAAGGTTATAAGCACAATCTCTCAGGTAAAACTGGTTAAATTCAGCAAGGGCCCGAGTTCAATCCCTGGTTCCACCCAAACAAAAAGAGGGTAGGCAGGAGATGGCTCAGTGGAATAAGTGCTTCCCTGGCAAGCCCAAGGGCCTGAGTTCAATCCCTGGTTCTGCCAAAAACATTTTTTTTTATTAAATCCAGAACCAAATGGGGAAGCGAGTCACGAAGCAAGTGGGCATGAATATAGAACAGGGGTTGTTCCTCTAGGGGGTTGGATTAATGACTCTTCCTGGCTTCCTCTATTCTGTGAGCATAAAAATTCTCAAAGTAGCTATTGATAATTTTCTGAATTTCCACTGGGTCTGTGGTGATTACACCCTTTTCATTCCTATACTTTTTTTTTTTCTTGCCAGAACTGGGGATTGAACTCAGGCCCTTGTGTTTACCAGGGAAGTGCTTATTCCACTGAGCCATCTCTCCAGCCCCACCCTTTTCATTCCTTATTGCTTGTATTTGAATTTTTTCTTCCCTCTTTTTGATGAGGTTAGGTAGTGGCTTATCAATTTCAAAGAACCAGCTTTTTGATTCATTGATTCTTTGAACTGTTTTCTTCATTTCAACTGAATTAATTTCTGCTCTAATCTTTATGATTTCTTCTTGTCTTTGGGCTCTGGATTTGGCTTGCTCTTCCTTTTCTAGATGTTGGAGGTGTCGCTTTAGTGTGTTTATTTGTTTCCATTCTGTTTTCCTTTTTTTTTTTTCTTTTTTGAGACAGGGTCTCACTATGCAGTTCAGGCTGGCCTCAAGCTCACTTTGTAGCTCAGGCTGGTCTTGAACTCACAACAATCCTCCTGCCTCAGCCTCCCGAGTGTTGGGATTACAGGCATGCCCACTACGCCTGGCTTCCATTCTGTTTTCCTAATGTGTGAGTTCATAGCTATGAACTTCCCTTGGAGAACTGCTTTCATTGCATCCCATAAATTCCGATAAGTTGTGGTTGAATTCTCATTGAATTGTAGATATTATTGAATTTCTTGTTTAATTTCATTTGTAACCCATTGATTGCTGAGTACGGTGTTGTTTAATTTCCATGTATTTAGGGGCTTTTGCTGGTTTCTTTTGTCATCTATTTCCAGTTCCATTGCACTGTGGTCAGATAATACACATGGGATAATTTCTGTTTTCTTGCATATACTTAAGCATGACCTATGGACCAGTATGTGGTCTATTTTAGAGAATGACCCATGTGCAGCTGAAAAAAAATGTGTATTCAGCTATGGTTGAGTGGAACACTCTGTATATGTCCACCAAATCCATTTATTCCAGGCTCTGGTTCAGTTCTGCTACTTCTTTGCTAATTTTTTGTCTAGTTGACCTGTCTTTGTGGGGTAAGAGGGTATTTAGGTCTCCTGTTAAGATTGTGGTGTTGGATATTAGCTTTTTCATGTCCATTAAGATTTGTTTTACATAGTTGGGTGCTCCTGTGTTTGGTGCATATGTATTTATGAGTGTTACCTCTTCCTGTTGAATTCTTCCCTAACCAGTATATAGTGTCCTTCTTTATTTCGTTTGATCATTCTTGGTTTGAAGTTGAGACTGTCTGAGAACAGAATTGCTACCCCTGCTTTTTTTCTGCGGTGCTGGGGCATGCAGTATTGTTTTCCATCCTTTGACTTTAAGCCTATGGATGTCTTTTTAAGTTAAGTGTGTTTCTTGTATACAGCATATTGTTGGATTTTGTTTCCTAATCCACTGTGCCAGTCTATTTCTCTTTATTGGTGAATTGAGTCCATTTACATTGACGGTTATAACTGAAATGTGTTGACTTATGATTGTCATGCTATTTACGTGCTGTTGTTTACTCCTTTTTGTCCTGTGTTTAGTTGTTTGCCCTATTTAGTGGGTTCCTTTTGTTCTCATTAGTGGAGTTCTGGTAATTGTGGTCCCTCCCTAGAACATCTTTCAGTAGCTTGTGTAGGGATGGCTTTGTTATCATGAAATTCTTTAGTTGTTGTCATGGAAGTATTTCACTTCTCTATCAAACTTGAAAGAGAGTTTTGCAGGGTATAGTAGTCTGGGTTAGAATTTGTTTTCATAGAGGACTTGAAGTACTCTGCTTCATGCTCTCCTTGCCTTCATGGTTTATGGAGAGAAGTCGGCCGTAATTCTGATGGGTTTTCCTTTTTTTTTTTTTTTTTGTCTTTTTGAGACAGGGTCTCACTATGCAGTTCAGGCTGGCCTTAAGCTCACTTTGTGGCTCAGGCTGGTCTCAAACTCACAACAATCCTCCTGCCTCAGCCTCCTGAGTGCTGGGATTACAGGCATGCGCCACCATGCCCGGCTTGGGTTTT
>PVKA01052769.1:0-11537 GCA_004027165.1 Ctenomys sociabilis
CCTATCTTAAATTAACAAAGGAGAGTGCCACACAATTAGAGCTCATCCCTTCTCTGCTGCTCAGGAGGTCCAGGGAGGTCCTCGTGCAGAAGGAGGCTTTTAGCATGGGGACGTGAAGCGGGCCTCTCGCCTCTGTGCTCACATCTAAATGTTTGATGCCTTAATGGTTTTGTAACGCAGCATTGTTTACTCCAGGTCTCACCTGTCTCCTGACCCGCAGAGAAAAGCACATTTGCAAAATGGAAAGGGCTCTTTGATCTTTACTTAAGCTGCACGTTGCACATCTGGGCGAGTGGCTGTCTCTCTGCCCCTCCCCACCTAGGTCCGGATGTCTTCTGTCCAGTGCCACTGTCTTCTCTCCCTGTTCCTAACCCTGTTCCTTTCACAAGGGGCACCACCAAAAGCCAGCTCTCTCTCTGTTTTCTCTCCCTTCCCTTTCACAGGCCCCAAATCCTCTCCTTCCAATGATCCCCAATAGCACGGACTTTTGGCTCAGAACAACTAGAACTCACATGGATTTAAAAAAGAGATGCAGCTGCTACTCTACAATATGCTTAGGGCCATAGGTATAGGTCCATGGCTCAAGTGCCTGCCTGACAAGCACAAGGTCCCAAGTTTGATTCCTAGAACCAAAAAAAACACATTTGCTTAAGGGCCTCTCTGGGACCACACAGCTCTGATGGCTAATGCCTGCTAATGCATGAACTCAGCAATGGTGGGTGAAGTCCTTTGGTCACATGCTGCCCACCCACCCTGCTATGCCAGGTCTTAGTGGGACATCACAGCCCCAGGTCCCTGAGCCAGTGAGAACCCCAGCTGGGCAGCCCTGCCTCAACCTCCCTAACGTCTCTCTTGGAAATCTGTTTTCTGTCTCCATAGTTACTACTGTCTCTATGAGATGCCAAGACAGAGGGGTATACAGACTTCTCCAGGGTCACAAAAGGTCATGGGTCTCATGGTTGTAATTCTTGGGTCTCATGCCTATAATTCAGCTACTCAGGAGGCTGAAACAGGAGGATCTGAAATTGGAGATTTACGTAGGTAACTTAGCAAGACCCTGCTCCAACAAGACAAAAAAAATACAACCTCAAAGAGCATTTTCACCATCCTCCTGTCCCCATATCGCAGAGTCACCACCAAGTACGTCCCTGCCTATCTACTGTCCTTAGTCAAGTCCCAGCCTCGCAGAAGCCAGGCCTGGGAAGAGCCAGCACTTCATTCATTCCTAGCCTGCCTGAGTGCACGTGGTGGCCCAGGGTCCCTGGTCCTGGTGTGGGTTGCCACACGGCCAGGTCTGGGAAGCTCCTGACTGCCCGCTCTCTTCTCAGGATCTCCCCCTCAGTCTGCTCCAGCCCAGGTGCTTCCTCTGGGAGCTGCAGGCCTGGCCTCAGCTCTGCCTCCCCAGGCCACTCACTGGGCCCCCTGTCACTGCCTCTGACTTGTTGTGCCTCTCAGGGACAGGACCATATTAATCTTCCCCAGTGGCATTTGAGATTCAGGGAGGTTAAGAAAACATCGTGGTCACACAGTTCCTAAAGGGCAATGCCCCCCTTCAGCTCTGATCGAGGCACACTCCCTGAGGGCTCATTGCTCTAGGAGAGCCAGCCCCAGCTCTGACAGGGACAATGGACACAGGGCACCACAGAACATTAGCCCTGTCACTGCCTTCTCCACCTTCAGCTTAATGGTAAAGTCAGAGGGCCAGGCTGGGCTCCTAAGGTAAACAGCTCCCTGACTTAACCCCTCTGCACTCAGAAACAGCCTCATGGTCACAGGTGGATGCTGCTATAGACTCCAGGCAAAGCCAGGCGAGAGACTGCACTGAGGAGAAGTGAGGGGGTATTACCGCCATTACCCTCATCACCAGCGTCACCACATGTGGAGACAGACCAAGTCAGGGGCCGGGCAGTGGGACAGCCCTGTTGCCCCACATGCAGGTTCCTGGTTACCATGATGCCAGGCGTGGCTGCCCCAAGCTGTCACCTTTGGCTCCCGGGTCCACACTGCTCTGGTTCGGTGGCCAAGTCACTCTCTCCTAGTGATGCTCAGGTGATGTTTCTGTCTGAGATTGTCAGCCTCAAGTCCACCGGCTTGGCTGGCCTGAGGTGTGGGCCTCTGCCATCCACGACGGGACTGGCCATCTGGCTGTGGCCTGCCGGCCCTTCCTGAGGACCGGCCCTGGGCTGGCTGGCTTATGTCCCTCCCATGGGAAGGAGCTAGTTTCTGCAAGAAAGCATGGAAGCTGTGACCCAGCCAAGACCATGACACGGTCATAAGAGTGGCAGAAGAGGAGAACCAGGGGCACTCAGGAGCTGCAGAAGGAGCCCCAGGAGGAAGCGGGTGTGGGTGGGGCAGCTCCACAGTTCTTATCCTAGGTCCTGGGCAGAGCTTGGGCACAGAGTCCCACATCCCTGTCCTGGTTCCAGCTGAGATACCAGCACGGTTGGGGGTGCAGCCTGGGCCGGCCCAGGGAGAGGGGTGTGCAGCCTCCCTGGGAGTCCTCATGCTCACGGTGCCCAGGCCCTCAGAATGGGCTTGGACCCAGAAGAAACCGTGACCACATCCGGAGATCACTGGACCTGTTGGGAGGGTGAATCACTGAGCCAGAGGAGCATAGGCTTTGACCCAGGAGGCAGGGGCTTGGGTTTAAGCTGAGGGGTGAAGAGCACAGGATCTGCTTCCAAAACCATTTTGATTTGGGAGGCTGAGGCTGGAAGATTTCTGTGAGCTTGAGGCCAGCCTGGGCTGTGGAGTGAAACCCTATCGAAAGAAAGAAAGAAAGAAAGAAAGAAAGAAAGAAAGAAAGAAAGAAAGAAAGAAAGAAAGAAAGAAAGAAAGAAAGAAAGAAAGAAAGATGTCTTTATCTTCAACATATTTAGGGGGCTACAAACATAGCTCAGTCGCATAAGTACCTGCCTGGCAAGTGCAAGATCATGAGTTCAATCCCCGATACCAAAAATATCCATATCCAATACAGTCTTCAAAAATACATTGTGCGTACTTGAGAATAGAGTTAATTATCTTTACAGATGGAATATGGATATGCTGGAACTACTTGAAAATAATCCAGGCTGGGAGGAGAGAGGATGGGTGGAGGTCAAGATGAGGGGAGAGACTGGCTCATTACATGATTCTATTTTTGCCTCTGTTTGAAATTTTCCACTATAATAAATGTTGCTAAAGTGCATGTCGTCAGCTGCGCATGGTGGCACATGCCTGACATCACAGCACTTGAGAGGCTGAGGCAGGAGGATCATTGTGAGTTCAAAGCCAGCCTGAGCTACATAGTAAGTTCAAGGTCAGTTTGACCTACACAGTGAGACCCTGTCTCAAAGAGCAAAAAGGATGTCACCAATATATTTCAGAATTTTGGGGGAACAGGGATAAAGTTTTACTATGTAGTTTAGGTAGGCCTTGGACTACTGTGTAGTCCAGGCTGGCCTCAAGCTCATGGCAACCCCCCTGCCTCAGCCTTCCAAGTGCTGGGGTAACAGGTGTGCCCCACCACATCCAGCTTATATTTCAGACTTTTATTTTTTTGGCAGAACCGGGGATTGAACTCAGGCCCCTGCACTTGCCAGGCAAGCGCTTATTTCACTGAGCCATCTCCCTGGCCCCATATTTCAAATTTTTGAATGAAGTTTTAAATATAGGGTTTTTTTTTATAAGAAGAATAAACATATATACATTTTTTTTTCAGTCCTGCAGATTGAACCCAGGGACCTCACACTGACTACATTGTCTTAGCCGGGCATGGTGGCGCAGGCCTGTAATCCCAGCACTCGGGAGGCTGAGGCAGGAGGATTGTTGTGAGTTCGAGACCAGCCTGAGCTACAAAGTGAGCTTAAGGCCAGCCTGAACTGCATAGTGAGACCCTGTCTCAAAAAGACAAAAAAAAAAAAAAAAAAAAAAAAAGACTACATTGTCTTTTTTTTTTTTCCCTGAGACAGTCTTAAGTTACTAAGCACCATGCTGGATTTAAATTTTAGATCTTCCTGCCTCAGCCTTACACAGTGCTAGGATTGTAGGTGTGTGTCACCAGAAAGGAATATATTAATAGAGGTTGGCGAGATAGCTCAGTAGTCTAAAGCACCTGCTTAGTAAGCCTAGGCAGGCGCAGGGGACTGTGGCTCCATCACTGACACCACACGCCTCTGCTATGGAGGCCTGACCCCAACTTGCTCTGGATCTAAAGTATCACCTAAAAGGCTCATGTGTTTAAACAGGGCTAGGGTTGGAGATGTAGCTCAGTGGCATAAGTGCCCACCTGGTGAGTACAAGGTCCTGAGTTTGATTTCCGGTACCCAAACCAATCAAATAGGAGGCTATTGGCAGCTGATATGATCACAGCTATGTGGCCTGTTAGGAAGTAGGTAGGCCTGGGTAGATGGAGGAGGTTGCTGTGGCCGGCAAGGACAAATGTTGTCCCAGCTGCTCCATCTCTATCCTACTTCCCAGCCACCATGAAAGGAGCAGCTTTGCTCCCTACGCCCTTCCACCATGCTGTTCCTGCCTTGGAGCAGCTGACCATGGAACCCCTTGAGCTCATGAGCCAAACAAACCTCTCCTTTATAGTATTCTCCTCAGGTATTTTATGCCAGCACTGAAAAGCTGTGTCGCACAGTAGCCAAAGAGAACAGCAGGGCACTGATTCCCTCTGTTATTTTTTTTTGTTGTTGTTCTTATCTTTTTGAGACAGGGTCTCACTATGCAGTTCAGGCTGGCCTTAAGCTCACTTTGTAGCTCAGGCTGGTCTCGAACTCACAACAATCCTCCTGCCTCAGCCTCCTGAGTGCTGGGATTATAGGCATGCGCCACCATGCCCGGCTCCTCTGTTCTGACAGAATCCAGAACGACTTGCTAAAATGCTGATGCGTGGGGCCGGGGAGATGGTTCAGTGCTTCTCTGGCAAGCACAAGAGCCTGAGTTTGATCCCCAGTTCCACAAAAAAAAAAAAAAAAAAAAAACTGCTGATGCAAATGGAAAATATCACAGGGCCAGCTAGATAGCTCAGTGGATTAAAGCACCTGCTTAGGCAGGTGCAGGGACCAGGGTTGACCCCTGGCATGCCATACCAGCCCCTTCCTCAGGGCTCCCTGGGACAGCAACTGAGACTGGGAGTGGTGCTACGCGCCTGTAATCCCAGCACTTGGGAGGCTGAAAACAGGAGGATCACTAGGAGTCCAATCTGTGTAGAGAGACCCTATAGACTCTGTACTAAAAAATACAAAAAAAAAAAGAAAAATATAAATAGCAATCAGTGAACATCACAAAAGCCTTCCCAGTGTACCACATCCCTATAGTATTTGCTGCAAATGGTAAATTTCATATGTAAATCAAAGAAACCAGTACGTCTGTTGTCCTAGCTAGCAAAAACTTGGCTTCAGGAGCCTCTGCTCGGGCACATAGACCCCTCCCTCCACAGGACATTGCTGTGATAATAAGTAAATAAGGAGCCAGTTGCTAGTACAATCCTAGCACTGGGGAGGCTGAGGTGGAAGGATCACCGCAAGTCTGAGGCCAGCACGGGCTACACAGGGAGACCTTATCTCAAAAGCAAACAAAAAACTGCAGATGTAGGACTAAAAGGAGTAGGTTGGGGCCAGCCAAATAGCTTAGCGGATTAAGGCGCCTGCAAGCAGGTGCAGGGGCTGGGGGTTCCATCTCCATGCCTGCTGTGCCAGGCCCTACCCCGGGGCACGCGGAGGCTGTGAACAGGCGGATCGGATCCCGAGTCCAGTCTAGAGGTGAGACCTTGATCACCCTGTAGACCGTTCCCTGAAATACAAAAACTAATAATAAAATAAAATGAGTCAGTTGTATCGGTGTCTAAATAGCTAATAGTGAATCTGCACCACACTTTCGCAAGACGCCAACCCTCAGGAAACTGGCTACAGGGTACTCAGGGTCGCTCAGCACTGTTTATTACACTTGCATGTAAATCTGTAATTAGCTCAAACTAAAAGGTTTCATTAAACAATGGTAAAGATGTAAGGTTAAATCAGAAAAGCCCTGATCATGTAACATGATCAAGGCTTTTTAAACAACTCACAATTTATGTCTACTCTCTACTGACACAGAACAGCAGCCCACCCCGTGACCCAGCAATTCCACTCCTGCGTGTAAGCCTGGGAGGAAGAGCAGAGCGCGGTCACCAGAGAATGTGTGTGAGAAGACTGACGGCGGCTGGGTCCCTCGAGCAGTGGCCGGGAGGGGGGGGGCTTGTCTCTGTCAGCAGCAGGTTGAGAAATGCATTCTGTCATGCAGTGGAGTCCCACATGTGACCATCAGAAAAGACAAACTCGTGCTTTGCACAACACTGATGGTCTTGCTGACCCTGCAAAAGGCTGTCGTGTTTTACAGGCTGTAAAACACGACAGCCACTGCGCAAAACAGTGTGACAGCACCTCAAACGATTAGGGTGGAATTTGGGGGCTGGCAGCATGGCTCTACCGCAGTTCATTTTTCTAAAAGGTACGAGGCCCTGGGTTCAATTCCCAATAGAACAAAAACAATGACAGTGATCAAAATACACAGCGAACATAGTGAGTATGCAAAAGAGTGAAAGTTTAAGGTTTTTTTTTTTTCATCACCAGAGTAGAGGACACGTAGTCATGAATTCCCCTCAGAGCGTTTCACCTCACTTTGAACACACTCATCCCATCATCCTTGCCACTTCCTGCAGCAGCTCTGGAGTCCTCTTTCCTGCGGGTCTCTACCAGGTGGGACTGCAGATGCCGTGACTGCTGCTGCGGAGTGCCACCCAGTGGAAAGGCAGCTTGTAAAACAGCACTGTGTCCCCACCCACCTCAGTCCCAGGACCTGGCACCAACTGACTTCAAGTCACAGTGATCATGAAATGGAGATGTGTGTGGAGTCCATGAAGGCCATCGAGGCAGCCAGGATGGCCTGGCAGTCTGGCACAGGCTCTTCTCCATGGGGAGGCGGCCTTCCCTGAGGGAGCTCAGTCCTCGCTGCACTCATAAAGGCGACAATGCCTGGGATCCAGATCGGGGCACCACCCTATGACTCTGCTTAAGCTCTAATTCTTCCTTACCATTGGGCTTCACATATGAATGCGGACAGCACAGGTGAAGTCCGCAGCAGACCAAGGTGTGGCCACACATCTGAAATCCTAGCCCTAAGGCAGCTGAGGCAGGAGGATTCCTAAGAGTTCAAGGCCAACCTGGACTACCTAGTGAGACCCTGTCTCAGAAACAAATTGTTTTAAAAATGAAGCACTACAAAGGAAAATGGGCAGGGCAGGGCCCGGCAGGGGTCCCCAGCCCCTCTTCTCACTCTTCCGCCTGCTCGGGCATGAGGGCTGATGCCCAAGAGCTGCTCCCACCAGGGAGGGACTGCACAGAGCCAGGTAACACTGACGAAGGCGGGCACAGGTAACGCAAAAAGGAGGAGCCAGTGTTGAGTAGCAGCAGCAAGAACAGGTTTGGCATCAGCCCCTGTAGTATGTGCTGTGACGTGGCCGGGGGCAGGAAGTGGGAGGCAAGGGAAGAATAAGGGCAGAGACCACCTAGGACAGAAAAGACCTGCATGTGTAGTGACCTTGTTTGTTTTTTGTCTTTCTTTGGTTGAATTGTTTTGTAGGTGAAGTTTATCATTTTTGTTTTTGGTGCTGAGGACTGAGCCCAGGGCTTCCAGCTCGCGAGATAAGCATTCTACCATGGAGCTAAATCCCTAGCACCACCTATAACGTGTGGGAGGCCGAGGCAGGAAGGAGGATCTCAAAATCAAGCCCAGCCGGGACGCCTTAGTGATTTAGCTGGACCCTGACTCAAAGTGAAAAATTAAAAAAGGGCTGGGATTAGAGCTCAGTACAAAGGTTGTGGATTCAACCCCAGTACCATAAAGAAAAAAGGGGAGAGGGATGCTTCTGTGTGACATTCCCAGTGATCCCCAGAAGCGGGGCTGGTGGCAGATGAGGAAACGGAGTCATTGCCATTGCCGAAGGGTTTTCCTGGGAGGAAGGAGTAGATCTGAGTGACAGCCACAGGAGAAGGGACAATGGGTGACAGACAGTGGGGGGTAGGTGCTGGCTGTCCTTCCAGACTTCGCTTATACCCTCCTGCCCATTAGCCACTGCCACAGGGCCTGAGACACCGTCACAAGTGAAATTCTCACCCTTTTTTGGATGGCACTAGGGAAAGGGCAGGGATTGACCTGCTTTCAGGCTGGAAAGGCAAAACCCTGTTTTTCCTGAGATTTCATTACTGGGAAAATCTATTGGTGCCGATCACACCCTGCTCACCAAACTGAAGTACAATCCAGAGGGCAGCAGCGTCTTCCTTCAGCACATACAAACCAGAGCCAACCTGAGCAGGGTCACTCACTCCACTTCTGTCTAGGATCTCTAAGTGCTCCCCCAAAACTGGCACCCAAGCCCTTTCTGCTGCTCACCAAGTCACCTAGATATGACCTGGTTCTTTTACAGGTCATATCAAGACAGATTCCGATTGGGCATGGCAGTGCACACCTGTAACCCCAGCCCTCTGGGAGGCTGAGGCAGGAGCATCTCATGTTTGAGCCCTGCCTGGCAACTTACCTAGTGGGACCCTGGTGGTGGGCCTGAATCTCTCCCATAATCTCCTTTTTCACTGCCACAGAAGCAGCACAAACCAGCAAGAAGGGCTGGCCAGGCTGGGTGAGACTAGGGATGAGGCAGGCTGTAGAGGACATGACCCGCAGGCCCCGCTCCATGACTTCCCATCCCTGGCCAACATGCCCCCTCTTTCCCTACAGGGGAGACTCCTAGAAGGCCATGAAGGGGCTGCAGACACTGCCAGGGCCCATCACATCCTGCAGATGCGTGCTCCAGGCAAAAGGGACCCTGGGCACCCCCTGCCACACCCCTGCCCAGATGCAGGAGTTACAGGCCACTGATGCTGCCTTGCCCCCAGCTGCAGAAGGACACCGCCTCCCCACGCCCTAGGTCTTGGACTGGCTGCACTGTGTTCTGCCGTGGCCTCTCAGAGAGCCCTGGTGGCACCAGACAAGGCGGCTCCTCTCCACAGTGAAGAAGGGGCTGGGGGCACAATGGGCCCAGGCTGTGTGTGGAGACACGCTCCCAGCCAAGGCCCCAGATGCCAAAGGTATGAGGTAAGCGCAGCAGTGTCTCCTTCACCTCCTGTCTCCATCGCTCTCGCTCTCGCTGCCCTCACGTCCCACCCCCAGCACCAGGGACTCGCCAGGGAAGCCCACATCCCCACACAGGCTAGGGAGGCTACCAGCTGTCACTGAGAAGCCAGCCACTGGCAACCACTGACCAAGAGCCCCTTCCCAGATGGAGAGAGGTCCATTTCTGGGGGCCCATGCCAGGCCCCACATCCTGATAGAGTTCTATTCTCAGGCTCCAGCCTCCTACTCAGCCTGAAAACCACACCTAGGC
Organism: Ctenomys sociabilis; assembly: GCA_004027165.1. NCBI lineage: Eukaryota > Metazoa > Chordata > Mammalia > Rodentia > Ctenomyidae > Ctenomys > Ctenomys sociabilis. The sequence goes on from PVKA01052769.1 coordinate 9,404, forward strand.
TCGCTTAGGTAAGAAGACGAGAGAAGCCCGGGCAGGGGCATCAGCAGGGTGGGCAGCGTCCTGAGGGTCTGGTGGTGCAGGACAGTCTGGGCTATCCCAGGGGCTCCCTAAAGCAGCAAGTCTGAGCCGGGGCCTCTGGAGGTCAGGCTGGGCTCCTCCCATGGTAACACTCAATGGGTCTCAGGGGGATGGGGGCTGTCAGGTGGGACCCTCTACACTCAGTGTCCAGGCCTCCCTGTCCCTTGGGAATGGAGAAAGTGGACTGCACCCCCCTGGCTGCCCGTGTACAGTGCAGGCCAGGGTTCAGAGCCAGCTTGGGGACTTCATGAGGTCTCTCCTGGTGGGTTCACAACTACATCCAAAGGGAGGTCCCCAGGAGACCAGGAAAAGGGACTTTGCATGTGGCCACCTCCAAGAGCTTCAAAACTCCCAGCCTCCCATCTACCCCATTACCTTTCCTTCTTGAGGAGCCTGTCACCATTCACTGTCTCCACAGCAACAGTCACTCTGGCCCTGTGCATACTGTTCACCTGTAATCTCAACACTCTGAAGGCTGAGGCAGGAGAATCTCCATGCATCCGAGACCAGCTTGGGCTAGTCTGAGGCCATCTACCTATTGAGACCCTCTCCCTAAAAACCATAGAGAGCACACAAGTTACCAGCAGCTAGAATGGTACTGTTTGCTAAGTACTAGATGAAATAGGAGTGTTGTTGAGCACCTGCCCTGTGCTGGGGGTCAGGATACCTTGCCTGGATGAGCCTGGCATAGGGTCATACATGCTGGGTGCTGAGAGATGTTCGGACTACAGGACGATGGCAGGATGTAAGGAGAGAACGAGAGGCCGGAGACAGAGCTCAGTGGCCCAGCACCTGCCTGGCAAGTGAAGAGTCCTGAGTTCAATGGCCAGCACCAAATAAATAAATAAAAGAAAGAAGGAAGAGAAGAAGGAAGAGGAAGAGGAAGCGGAGGAGGAGGAGGAAGAGGAGGAGGAGGAAGTAGAGGAGGAGGAGGAGAAGAAAAGAAGAAGAAGAAGAAGAAGAAGAAGAAGAAGAAGAAGAAGAGGAAGAAGAAGAAGGTTTTTTTTTTTTTAATGCATTTGGTACAGGGTCTCACTACCCAGCTCAGACTCGCAGTGACCCTACTGCTCTAAGCCTCCCCAGTGCTGGGCTACAGGCACGCACCATCGCAGTCTCAGGCCCAGCCTGGCACACCTAGGGATGGGGACAGTGCAGCATGTGGTGCCAGGATCAAATCCTGGTCCCTGCGCTTGCCTCACGCCACCGAGCTATCTCGCTGGCCCTAGTATGAAGCTTTTGAATGTGAGGGCAATCTGGCTGCGACGTGTCACCCCAATGATCGCCAGGGTTGATTCGGCTGATCTGGCTAGCTAGGCGGGTGTCCCCTTCCTCCCTCAATGATCCATGTGCGTCCTTCCCGAAGCTGTGCACTTGGTCAGAGAGGATAACCACTTCTGATAGATAAGGACCATTCCTCAGTCAAGGGCTTACCAGTAGCTGCGCTCCCCGGCTAGAACCTCCAAACAAGCTCTCATGGTTTTACTATGTGTCCATCCCAGACCATCCTTGAACTCCAAGAGGTCCTCCTGCCTCAGCCTCCCAGGTGCTAGGATCACAGGCATGCGCCACCAGAGCCAGCTTTTGGTGCAAAGATTCTTTAACTTGAAGACATCTGAGACTGAACAGCTGCAGCCAGGAGTCACTCTGGAGCACCCTCCATCAGATCAGAGCAGAGACTTCCAGGTGTGATACTGACAATAAGTCCCTTCTCTGTGAAGGGCCAGTTCTTCTCCCCCTGGGAAACAGAACAAAACTGCCACAAAGCCCAGGAACTTGGGGAGCCCCGCCAAGAAGGCGGCTGACCACTTGCTCCTGGGGAAGGCACTTGCTGGGGAGAGGAAGACTGTGGCTTCATGTGGGGACCTCGAGATAGGCACAGGGCAGAAGATGGGGCTCCCTGTGGATACCACAAAGAAAAGTGGGGAGAAGTTCCTAAAAGGAAGCATCAGGGAGCTGAACAAAAGGGGTGCTCACTATAGGTGGCAGGAGACAGATGCCCCAGGAACAGGGCTCACAGGAAGGGACTCAGCCCATATGGGCTCTGACACAGGACCCC
>PVKA01052770.1:0-11547 GCA_004027165.1 Ctenomys sociabilis
TTCCAAGACAGGAAAAAGAAAGGCTTAGTTACCCAAGGAGTGTCACAATGAGAAACTGAGGCATGTAGCTCCTCAAAGAGCTCCTAGATGAGAGGCTAAGTACTGCAGCACCCCAAGTGTTTGAAGATAAAGGGACAGAGGCGCTCTAGCACACACTGTAGGATCACAGGCCTCCTAGAATTTACCTACCACACAGTGGTAGTTGCCACCCAAGACAGCACCAAGTCTGCAACCTGAACCACCCTAAGACCCCTGGAGCGCCTGCTCATAGATCTGCACTGGCTCAAACCCTGCAGAGAAGGTGCACAGAAGCTGCCTGCTCAGCTGTTCCTCAGCTTGCTCTCCACATCTCTTCCATCTGTCCCTGACTTCTAGCCTTCGTCATAAACTGGGAAAACAGTAAATAAACTATGGCATTTGCCCATGCTCTCTAAGCTGATAGAGCGAGCTGGCAAATGAAAAGAGGCAAGAACTGAGTCTGAGATGTCCTGAGGATAGAATTCTGCAAAGCACTGCTTTCCATGCACAAAGGGTAGGACAGTGGCAGGCAGTGCTTCCCCGTTCTCTTGAAGCTGCATACTGTCTTGTGCTGCATGGAAGGCGTCCGCTGATGCTGCTGGGACCTGTGACAGTACACTGAGGCCCGGCTTCACATGCCTCCTGGTGGGAACCACTATTTTGTATAACGGGTGGCCCTGGCCTACATCCTTATCCTACAGGATGATATTGTTAACAAAGTCAACCATGTGAAGGCCACTGAGATCCAGATGGTTTTAGCTGAGGTGGGAGAGGGTGGTCCTATTTGGAAAAGGTTGCTGCATTCAGATTGGCCACAGCTTCCTTCCATCTAATGTAACAAACTCTGCCGGCTACCCTGCTACCCTCCAAGCCCCCACACCGCACCTTGTGCAGCCCTGGACTGGCCTGCCTTTTCCTTCCATCTCAAGGCATCACTCAGCTGGCTCATATAAAACAAGAGCATTTTTTAAAACAAACACTCCCCACAGCATGCTATGCTGCACACCTCGCAGCAGTCTGAAACACTAAGCTGCTCTGGCTTCCCAGCTGGAAATTGAAAAAGCAGAGAAATATCTAACAAGAAATTACGTGTGCAGTGGCCCTCAGCAACGCTGATATTCCCGTGCCAGCAGCACTGCGCAGGGCCAGCTACTGAGCGTGGTTAAAGGACCGTCTCCTCCACCTCAATGCAAATATCGCAACTGCTCTGGCACCCCTCCCAGCTTGGTTTGCCAAGCATACTGAGCCACGCAGCTATAAAAAAACAGTACCTAAGAAGCAAGGATTTATTTAATATCTTCCATATTTTATCACAATCACTGTCCCTCAGAAACAAAGATCTAATATATGAGATAAAGGAACATGATCTTCAGACCGTCATTAAGTAGAGTGGGTGCCTGGTAGCTCATGAAAAAGTTGGACAAGAGCATTCTGTGGTAACTAGGATTGTCCCTGAGGACATGCATGGGCACCCATGTGTGTGTGTGTGTGTGTGTGTGTGTGTGTGTGTGTGTGTTTTAGGGAAGGGTCTACAGGGTGTTCAGGTGCTCCCTATTAGATTGGACTCACAGTAATCTGCCTGTTTACAGCCTCCCAGGAGCTGAGATTGCAGGCACATGCCACCACACCCAGTCTCAATTGCCCTCTCAGGGTGCCCCAGGGGCAGGGCCAGCATGGCAGGCCCAGGGATCGAATCCCAGCCCCTGCACCTGCTTGCAGGCACTTTCATCCACTGAGCTATTTGGCCAGCCCTCACTTTTTATTTTTATTTTGAGATAGGGTCTCACTATGTTGTCCAGAGTGGTCTTGAACTTGCAATCTTGATATCTTGCCCTTGTGAGAAGCTGTGGCTTCCACTGTTCACCACCATATACAGCAGTCCTATACTTCAGACAACTCGAAGGCCAAGTGTACCGCCAGGTACTCCAGTTGAAGAATCTAATCAGAAAATATGTTGCCCCTTATATAAGTCATACAATAACACCTTCCCTGAAACACAATACAAACAATTTGCTCTTAGAAGAGGATGTGGGAACAAGTTGGAACAAAACACTTGATACACTATTTCTTTTTACAGATCCTCTTTTTAAATTAGTTTCTTGTATCTTTATTGTTCATCACAATATATCTCAAAGGAAGTCAGACAAATAGAGTCTCAAGCCTCACAGTCTGATTCCCTAAAATGATGCTGAATAACTCCTGGAATCACTAGTTTGAAGAAAAAGGGATAAGATGCCTGGTTGTCTTTGAAATTACTAAAGAATAGTAACACTGATAGTATGAGAGCTGTCTTAAGTATCTTGAGTAAAACACAGTTTGATTTTCTTTTCTTTCCTTTTAATCCTGTGTGTGTGCTGTGTGTGTGTTGTGTGTGTGTGTCACAAGGTGTTACAAGGCAAATGATCTACACTGAGTGACAACCATAGTCTACATTTTGATTTTACTTGCATTCAAAATAACATAATTTACAGCTATAGATGTAGCTGAGCGTTAAAGCTTATACTTCATATGCACAAGACAATGGATTCTGTCCTCAGAAACACACACACATACACTTTGAAGAAAATTAGAATGGCTGTTCAATTATTTCCTTTTCTTTCTTTTTCGTTTTCTTTTTCTTTTTTTTTTTTTTTTTTTTTTTTTTTTTTTTTTTTTTTTTTTTTTTTTTTTTTTTTTTTTTTTTTTTTTTTTTTTTTTTTTTTTTTTTTTTTTTTTTTTTTTTTTTTTTTTTTTTTTTTTTGGTAGAACCAAGGATTGAACTCAGGCCCTTGTGCTTGCCAGGGAAATGCTTATTCTACTGAGAGATCTCCCTGGCTCCAATTATTTCTTTAAAAACTGTTGTTTTTAAACTTTAATTCCAGCTGGATGTAATCTCAGAAATCTAGGAGGCTCACACAGGAGGACTGTACACTCTAGCCCAATCTGAGCAATTTAGAGAGACCCTGTCTAAAGGGCTGGTGAGGTAACTCAAAGTGAAGGTCCTGGGTTCAGTCCTCAGTATTGAAAAAAAATTAATTTCATGAGCTGGGCATGGGGTTCAAGTCTACTATTCTAGAACACAGGAGGTTCTCGAGTTTGAAGTCCAGCATGAGCTAATATTGAGCACAAGGCCATCATGAAGGACATAACACAGCAAAATCCTACCTCAAAACAAAACAAAAAATATAATTAGTAAAAAAAAAAAATTCTAATTAGTGGCAAATGCCTGTAATCTCAGCTACTCAGAAGGTTGAGGGAGCAGGATCACGAATTTGAGGCTAGCCCCAGCAATATGGAGAGACTTTTATTTCAAAATAAAATGTAATAAATACTAAGAGTGTAGCTCTGTGTAGGTGGGGTGGCGCTATTCAATAAGAGCTACGGAGAGAAGGGGAAGGAGGGACAGAAGGTGGGAGACAGGGAAAGAAGGAGAAAGGGGCATAGGGAGAGAATAAAAAAGACAGACAGACAGAGAGAGATAATCTAATTTCATGGATCTGGGAATTAACGTTGCTTGATTGATGTTCCTGAAGGGGCAGTAGTGTGGAGGACCACTTGGAAGACTCTTTAAAAGAAGAGCAATTACCTCCTTTTTGGCTAAACCTGGCCCTATTTCCATATACTGATACCTACAGAGCTGGCTGGGACTTTTCCTTATCCTTTCAAATGGCTTTAATCAATGCAAATTGGTCTAGTCTCTTTGAAGCAAGGTGACAGGCCAGTGTTATACCACCCAGTAGCTCCTGAAAAGCATGTGTGAGCTGGGCAGGATGGAGAGTCTGCTCCCCAGGCTGTCTGTCACTGTCGCTGGGATTGAGCCTGGAGATAAGAGGCTATGACTTCGCAGGGCATAAAAAATTACACATCAGAGCTGAAGCACCGACCCCAAAACATTTGATATTACCTTAAATTGTGTTATGCAGATTACTTGTTCTCTCTGCATATTGCAGAGAAGGGCTCTCTATAAAATGGAACGGAAGGTCCAGGGCCAGCAAGCTCTGTAGAATTACTTGTCTTCATTTCAGAATTCATTTACTGAATACCAGCATTGAATGTTATGCCAGTTTTTGCACAAAGCAAAAATCATTTTCTCCAGCAGGTTTTTCCAGCTGATAATGTGCTGAGGTGACAATTACTGTCACTGAATTATTTCTTTGAAATGGATTTGGTGAGGCTACATTAAAGACAGATGTAGCATTTGGGAGGCTGAGTCAAGAGGATCACCTGAACTACATAACAACACCCTGTCTCAAAAAACAAGGCAGATGTGATACTGGCCAGGGGTTTACTCAGCCCTGCTGGCAGCAGTGGAGAGGAAGTTTCCCTTCACCAATTCATCTCCAGACTTTAGGCTCTGAACCTGTGGAGCCACCTCAGAGGTCCAGACTTGACAAATTGAAGTGGCGTCTGCCTCCTGGGCGTGTGTGACTCACTTGGTGGCACAAGGTCACAGGGCGGTCCTGCACTCACCAGAACCAGGTTCTCCTCCCCCAAACCCACCTCCTCAGCCCTAAGCTACCCTTCTTTGGATCCACCTGGGGCAATCCCGAGCAAGCCCACTCCTCCCCTGTGCCTGCAGAACAACGTCCTATGTTCATTATACACCCTGCTCCCAGGCTGATCGCCACAGCCGCCTCAGTGGGGGGTGGAGGGGCTCCTTGCGGGCACTGGTTCAGTCATCACACACTGCCAGCCAGGGAACAAAAGGGTCCTGGTCCCTGGACTGAACATGAAGCTCCAGGCCACTTCCAACAAATCCTACAGCCCCGGCAGCTCCTCGCTTGCTCTTCCTGCCTTCCATGCTTAAGAAAAGAAAAGATAATCTGGTAAACTGTTTTTCCGATTACGCCAAGCTATCCTAGTAAAGTATAGAACCCGCAGGGTAGTCATGGAAACCCCTGATTTATAACCCGATCACACGCACAGGTGACAACCTGCGGCTGACTCCCGAGGCCAAGGGGTTGAGGTGGGCAGTCCTCGGGGGACTGAGCCCTGAACTTTGGAGTCCGTTCTATTTCCTGATAGACAGGGCAAGAATTTTGTACAACCAGTTGATATCTGCAGAGAATTGGACAATTGCCTGGTGTCGAAGAAAATCCCCGCTCGGGTACCGGCAGTGAAACGCTGAGAATACGGCAAACCGGCAAGCGCACAGAGAAAGCTGTCTTTTCCTATTGTAACTGAGTTCCCATAAGGAAATTAACTAAGTTTGCTCTCAGAAGCTGCTTGAGTCACTCTCCCTAGCCAGTTAAAATTTAAAAAATCAAAGCGCTCCTCCTTTCTTTTGAAACTCAATCAGGGAAAACTTGAATGGACCCCTGCTAGCTTTCCTAAAGAAAAAGCCTCCACTGCCTGGTCACCTTGGTAACAATTGTTTTAAGCTTTTTTCTTTTTTTAAAGGAATTTTGAGGAAGAAGCCTTATCTGGCTCAAACTGGCTGAAACCAGCCCCTCTCCCCTTTCTGGGGGTCCTGCAGAAAGCACTGCCAGGCATCCTTCTGACACCACAGGGCCAAAATGTCTAGCCCCAGGTCGCACCAAGGCTACCATTTCTCACCCAGCAAGAGGCATGTAGTTCTCTTTGCTTGACCCGACCACCAGCCGCAGACCCTGCCCTTATCTTCCATCACCTTTCCCCATTCCTCACACCACAACGTTTCCCCATCCCTTCAAAGCCCCTAGACCCTGGTAGGAGTGGTGTGAGCCCCAGGTTCCCCCCACCCCTTCCTGCCTCAAAATTAAAGGCTTTCTCTCTTTTTGCAAAACTCCTTGGCTCCAGGATGGGCTTTTCCTGGCAGCTGCCAGTGAGAAGCGAGCTATGTGACACTGTCATCCGCCCGGCTGCAGTCAGCTACAGTGACGCATACTGCTCTTATTTTGTATTCTCTTTTCATTCTCCACCAATTTCTTAATTTCCCTTATTTGCAGCATCCTTCTATTTCCTATTTTCTTATTGTAACTAGGACTGTGTACTTTCCCCCATGAATTTAACAGCTGTCGAATCAAATACAGTAGCCACTTGTGCCACACGCAGTTTTTATTATAATCAATTCCCATCTCTTTAGGTGTGTGGTCTGGGAAGAAAAACCTATGAATAAAGCATTCTGCCTTAGTCGCAAGAATTACAAAAGATAATGTATGTAAACGCCTAGCTCAGAAAGCTCAAAATGTGACACAATGTTCTTACAAATTTACTCAATTAATTTCTTTATTAGGGTGTATTATGAAATGATAGTACATAACTTGGTTGAAATGTTTCAAATTCTGGGGCTGCCAGCCTTTCACGATCAATGGATCTGATCACAGAGCTCATTTAGTGATATATTTGTAGTTAGTTGTGCATCCGAGTATTAGGCGTGTGTGTTGTTTTTTCTGGTTTTGTCTTTGTCTTGTTTTTTGCAGGGCTGGGAATCCAAGCCAGGGCTTCCTACACGCTAGGCACGGGCTCCAATATTAAGCTACACCCCTACCCCATTGTGGTTAGCTTTAACAACATTTTGTATGTATGTTTAACCCTAAGAGAAAACCATCAGCTGAAAGATACCACTGTGAACCACATAATGGTGCCCTGCTGTTACTGTAAAGCTATATTGTGCTCATTCCTTTTTTACCAAAGTAGGACATTCTGATCCTGTGATAATGTTCTGGTAAACGAGTTTATTTATTTAGTGTCAAATGATTGCCTTGATGCGTTCATTTCTTGTGATGAATACCAGTACAAAATAGCCTGGCTTCTTGCTATAGTCTCACCGACCGGCTGTAATCCAAGGGGCTTGAAAATGATCAATTATCTGCCTCAGCGAGAGAGAAATTCTGTCTGGGTACTCTCTTAAGTTTGATGAGTACATTATTTGCTGATTGTTTCAGAAAATGTAAAAGGGAAGAAATGGTCATTCAGTAGGAAATTACTGAAGAGCTCCCAATCAATTTAAGGTTCCACTTACAATACTGTAAGATTCCACTTACAATAGCTACAAAATGGTCTTGTTACATTTTTCAAATTTTAGTCCTTTTCTTTCTCCCTTTTTTTCTTTTTTCCTGGTAATGGGGATTAAGCCCAAAGCCTTCCACATGCTACACAAGGACTTCACCACTAAGCAACAACCTCAGCCTGTCTCATTTTTTTTAATAAAGCTTTTATTTATTTAAGTCTGATATAAATGACTGCGATCTCCCTACAATGATTTTCTTTTCTCCCTGTGTTCTGCAAGATAGAATACATTTCTGAAGATATCAAAAAACATCACTTTTATGTAGTTTTTGTCATACTATAATCCTTCTTTCAAGACATTTGAAATTTACACTTCCCAAGCCAACTTCTCAAAAACAAAAAGGAGAGGAAGAGAAACCCTGTGTTTATGTGTGAGGTATCTTTACAGAGCAAGGTATCCTTCCCAGATAGGGAACAAAGAATTTCTCTGGGGTCTGTTCATCATTTTCTAAAATTTTCCCAGTTCCTTGCCTAGTGATGTTAAGGGTTCTAATTAATTAATTACATATTTGTGCATGTTAATAATGATAAGATCACTCTAGAGGTAAATTACTCTTTTTTGAACCCAGTTGTGAAATGACATCTCTTATGGGGCACAGTGACAAAGAAAACCATGCATAATGTTAAAAACAAAATTGGTTCCTATAACAAATATTTTATATCAACTTGGCACCTTCCATAAACCAAACACGCAATTCATTTGATTATGCTTTTATATCTGAAAGTTGCTGTGATGTTGAAACTACTATTAGCTCTCCTAAAGGGTAAGCTGTAGTTCAGATGCTACTTTCCTAAAAGAACTCTTATCTACCCTGACCTCCACAAACTCATGCTCCAGTCTAAGTCAGCGTTCCTTCAAATGGAGAATTTTTGCTCAAATTTAAGTGCTTATCAGATGAGTGTGTGTCTCTTCTCCTCCACTGTACTTTTGATAACCTTCATACCCCAGAGCGTAGTGGAGTGCCGGGGAACTAGTGGGGCTCAGACAAAATGTGCTGGTAACCAAAAGACTGTTTTGTTCACTGGATTTGGATAAAAGGCATTCATGCCTCTGGGTGTTTTGAGAAAAACTAACCTTTATTTTTGTTTGAAATAAAGGTGGATTGAGAAGGGAATTGTAGTTCTTAGGTACCATGAAATCCAGGAGTCACTCTATCTTTTGCTTTTTCTTATGAAAGGGGTTATAGAATGTTGAGCCCTAGGGAAACCCCCTCCCTCCTGACAGATGAATCCAACCTGTCCAACCACTATTCAGAGCAGGACTTTTGGCTTCATTTATGGAGAAATGGGGTGGCTTTTTCCCCCCAAAAGTATTAACAGGAGCTAACAAGCACACTCGAAACTGTTATAGTCATCCAATCAAGAGTTGCCCATCTCTATTCAAAAGGGTACAAGTCCCAAACACCCCTCATTACACAAGTAGCACTTAGCACATCTGGTGGTGCCTGAGTACACTGTTCAGGAGAGCACAGTGTTCTCAGCAAGTCACAAGATCTCTGCAGCTCATTATCACAACAGCCCTGGGAGGTGTGGTACTACCTCCAGGAGGCTAGGGGAGGGCAGGAAATGTCAGAAGAGGCTCAGCTCAGGCTGACTTCTGGGTCTATCTGAATTCTGAGCTTGCTTCCTGGCCCCAGCACACAGCCTCTCTGCACTGAGCTGAGACAGCCTAGGGATGGGGGTGGGGGATGAAGTCCTTGTCCTTGCAGTTCCAGCTGGAGCCCAGTAACTAACCAGCGGTGCTCAACCAGTGCTGAAAAAATCCAGCAGCAAGCACTTTCTCAGTCATCAAAATATATATTTAGTAGACCTGTAGTATTAAGAACATTTAATGGCAAACTGTACAGAAATGAAGTGTACAAATAAAACAAATACGGTAACATAAATGATTATATACACGTATCTTCTTTTTATTGAATTATTAATCCATGTCCTGTGTTGAAGCAGAGGAAACTTCCATTATCCAAAATCAGACACAGTCACAGGCTAGCAACAGCCTCTACATGGTACAACCTAATGAATAAAAAGCTATGTCAGCTCTTAGCCATGTAATTAAGCGGAATGCTCTATTTCCACAATTTCTTCTCTTAAACTAGGTACTGCATTATAAACAACCAAAAAATAGAGCTTTATGGAAGGTTAAGGACATCTTATCTATAAGTACCTTCTATGTTCTACGACCAACCTGGCTCTAATGTTATATTTTATTATCTTTCACGTGGTAGGGATACTGGCATTAATAAAAATTCAACCACAGTATGGCTCAGCTTAGGTGGAACTCTTTTTCAAGCTGCCAGAATGCAGTTTGTTTCAAAGTCTTTCTCTACAAAGCCCCTCTTTTTATATCAATTCTGACTTTCTTCCAAGCCCTGACACACCCTGCAGTATTTTTATAATGATGAGATTCCATGTGTTTATATTGATCCCTTTTTGTTGAATATTGGTCTGTATTATGACTGATAATGGGTAAAACATTAATGTTGCCTCACTTGGAACATTGTCATCAAGGAATTGCCTTTTTGCCAGTGATACCAAAGGGCATCTTATTTTTAGTGTTGCAAGAACATCTGCCTAAGCCACTGGAGAGCCTAAGTCAAATTTTATTTGTGTATTTTATTTTTGCAGTGTAGAGCACCGAGCCGTCAGCCAAGTGCTTGTTAGGCAAGTGCTCTACCACTGAGGTAGACCAAGACCCTGCTAAATGGCACAACTGTATTTTCCTGCCTAACTGCTGAACAGCTATATATAAACCAGCAACATTGAAATTACAGTTTTTGAGCCTCTATACAATATTTATTGCAGATTTGAATAATATGTTGATTTCCTGGGGGAGAAAAATGAGCAGTGTTGCTGAGAATAGCACAGTGAGAAATGTAAAATCTTATAGAAGCGTATTTTTGTTGTAACCTAAAAATTACCATGCTCAATAGCTGCTATAAATCAAGTAGTATTTACACTTTTAACATAGGATTTGGATGTCCCAGTTGACTCATACACTGCTCGCTGTGTGTGATCAATAACTACACCATTTGTAAACTTAGATCAGAGGTATCTTCTTCTGAGAATTCTAAAGCAGCCTTCTGTAAACAAGCTATGGATTAATTCAAAGTTTAAAAGTATTAACACTTCAGATACATTTCTTACAATAACAGGATGAAAGTAGCATTTTAGAAAAGAAGAAGCCATCTTGACCATTCCTAGTTTTAACCCTGCACCAATTTATCTTATTTCAGAAAAAAAAACTATTGCAACATGCATCTAACATATGAGTCGTTCCCAATCATTTGCCAGGATTAGTCTATAGGAAAAATGACCCCCCCAAAAAAGGAAGAAAATGTTTGCAGATGACCGACGGCCGTGTCTCCACACTGGAAAGCTATCTCGTCCCCACTCCAGGGGCTTGGGGTAATTATATTATTTCCTGAGTGTGGCCTTTCAGAGCAGGTAGAAAGTCCATTCTCAAATACAGTTTTGGAGAAAAATAACACTGTAACAACAGCGTAGGTGAGCTCAAATCCAGTTACAGAGACTTCGCAACACTCCTATCACCTGTATTTATTGGCTTTGGATGGTGGGCGTAGGAAAGAACTGATTTTTTAAAAAACAGGATTTATGCCTTTCCTTAGAGAAATAAGTACTCCCTGCTGACTTATGGTAGGTAATGTAAAAGCTCTTTTGTTAGTGCAAGTTGAAAGATTGTGGGTGGCTTTTAACATTTATAATCTTTTAAGTAATGTTTGAAACACTCTGTTCCGTGTTTAATTCTTAAGGATGTTGTGAAGCCACTTACATGCTAAGGCTAAACAGTTGCTGAGCAAAATAATGTTCCTGCTGGGGAAACTCATCAGAATTCTAACAATGGGGTCCTGTTTATCTACTTTTTAGGGTAAAAAGGAAAGAAGAAGAAGAAGAAGAAAAAGATCACATAAAAGGAAAGATGACAAAAAAGTAATAAAATAATACCCATTTTTAATAAGACACCAAAGAGATGCCCGGTGCTGAGAGAACAAAGGACAAGCTAGCATTTGCTGGACACGCTCCCGATATTATTAGCAATCATTACAACAAAGCACAGAGAGAACTACTACGACTGCATCCAGTGTCAATAATTTGAAGCTCTGATGCCACAAAAATAAAGGACCATAAGGGACTGAGATAAATAATCATATGTGAATCCGCTGGATAACCTAAGAAAAAAAGGATCAACTCCTGGAAATCTACAACCTACCAAGATTAAATCATGAAGAAACAAAAATCTGAAAAGAATAACAGGTAAGGAGATTGAATTAGTTAGGAAAAAACAAAAGGCCAAAATGAAAGTTCTGTAGCCCTCAAGATGAGTCCAAGGGTTGATTCTACAAACCAGTAAAAAATGTACACCGATCTTTCTCAAACTCTTCCAAAAGACAAAAAAGGAAGGGAACACTTTGAAAATCATTTTATAAGAACAATATTACCCTGACACTGAAGCCAGACAAAGGCACTGCAAAAAGAGAGAGAGAAAGAGAGAGAGAGAGAGAGAGAGAGAGAGAGAGAGAGAGAGAGAGAGAGAGAGAGAGA
>PVKA01052771.1:0-11549 GCA_004027165.1 Ctenomys sociabilis
AGTATTTCATGAATTCATAAAGATCAACAGATCAACTACGCCTAAACACTACTGAAAGCCAGATATCCACTTCTATAATCCCAGAACCCAAGAGGCTGAGGCAGGAGGATTGCTGCAAGTTTGAGAATAGTCTGGGCTACAAAGTGAGCTCAAGGCCAGCCTGAACTGTATGGTGAGACCCTATCTCAAAAAAAAAAAAAAAAAAAAAAAAACAAAGTTCAAAAAATAAAACACTGGAGGCCAGGGAGTTGGCTCAGTGAATAAGCGCTTCCTTGGCAAGTGCAAGGGCCTGAGTTCAATCCCGGGGTTCCCTCCAATAAATAAATAAACACTACTGAAATCTCATGAAGTGCAGGGACAGCTGAGCATGGTGGCACACACCTCTAATTTCAGCACTTGGAAGACTGAGACAGAACAATCACCTTGAGGCCAGCCTGAACTACACAGCAAGACTCTTGTCTCAAATGTCTCAAATTCTTCAAAAGAAGAGAAAAAAAAAAAAAAAAACCAGAAAATGCAGGGACAAAGCTGAATCTAAAAGTAACACCAAAAGCCCAGAGAGGTAGCTCATACTTGTAGTCCCAGCTGCTCAGGACCCTGAAGTAAGGAAATCACCTAAGGCCAGCCTAAACAACACAATGTGACTCCATTTCAAAAATGAAAAAAGAAACAAAAGTGATGCCAGACTGTGCACAAGGTTCAGTGATACAGCACTTGCCTAACATTCATGAGGTTTTCTCCCCAACACTACAAAAATTAAAAAGTATAAAATAAAATTTGAAAACACAAAAAGTGTTATGGATGGGTAAAAACAAACATAAAATTGTCTTAATAGAACAAATAAACTAGTGATTTTCTTCTTTTTCACTAGTGATTTTACTTGTCTCTTTCCTAAACAGAAGCATACCACCAAAAATCAATAGAAGGTAGCTAACTAAAGTTGAGGGGTTTTTTTGTACTAGGGATCAAACTCAGGATCTTGCACTTGCAGGAAGGCACTTATGCCACTGAGCTAGCTCCTCATCCCAAACTGAAGATTTTAATTATCTATGTTCCAGTTCAATAAGGATTTTTTAATTAACAGTAGTAACATGGGCTAAATTTATCATTTTAAGACATAAACGTTTATTCCATTCCTCTGTTTATTTGCCTACTATACCAATAAACCTATTTTCTTTGAAGAGGGAGGGAATCAGAAAATGGAAAGATATCCTCTGTTCTTGGGTAAGAAGAGCCAATACAGTAGATGGCCATGCTTCAAACATTGACATACTATTTAATGCAATTACGATCCAATTTCCAACAACATATCTCACAAAATTAGAAAAAAAAAATCCTAAAATTAATTTGAAACCACAAGAGTCTGGTTCCAAACAACAGCAAGGTAATTCTGGGCAACAAGGGCAAGCAGGGGTCATCACAATCTCTGACTTGAAATTATACTATATAGCATGGTACAGGCCAAAAAAAACAAAACAAATAAAAAAAGCTGAAAAATAAAAAAAACAGATTAGAAGATACAGATTAGATTAGTTACTTTATCTTTGACAAAGAACCAAACATCTTCACTGGAAGAAAGCCACTTTAATAAATGCTGAAGATCAAAACTAGGCCCATACTTTTCACCATGCACTAAACTAATCAAAAGGATCAAATATCTAAATACTAAAACAGAAACACTAAATCTGCTGGAAGACAGAATAGGTAAAGACACTTGGTATAAGCACAGGCTTTATGAACAAAGCCTCAATCACACAGAATCAACAACTGTAATCTCATCTTACTAAAAAGTTTTTTCATAGCAAGAGAAACCACCAACAGAGTAAAGAGACAACCCATAGAGTGGGAAAAAAAGTTCGCCAATTGTTCCTCAGACAAAGGACTACTATGTAGAACATATAAAGAACTTGAAAATAATCAGACGCCGCCCAAATTTAAGACCCAACTCAAAAATGGACATCTGAGCAAACAAACATAAATAAATGTTCAATATTACTTGTTGAGGCTGGGGAGATGGCTCAGTAGAATATACACTTGCCTGGCAAGTGCAAGGGCCTGAGTTCAATCCCTGGTTCCACAAAAAAAAAAAAAACCTACTGGTAATTCAAGAGATGCAAGTTAAAACAAACCTAAGGCTCCATCTCAATCCAAAAAAAACGGCTATTACCAAGAAATCAATCAGTAACAAATGCTGGAAAGGCTGTGGGCAAAAAGGAAGCCCTTAACTTCCAATGTTGGTAGGAATATAAATAATGCAAGTGTGGAGATTCCTCAAAAAACTTGGACTAGAGATCCCATTGGACCCAGCTATTCCCCTTTTTGGTATCTTCCCAAAAGAATCAAAAGTATCACACCACAGCAATATATGCACATCCATGTTTATAGTGACACAGTTTGTAATAGCCAAATCTTGGAAACAGTCCAAATTCACATCAACCAATGAAGGGACAAAAATGTACTTTTTTTTTTTTTTTAATGCAATAGAGTACTATCCTGCCATAAAAGATAAACTTGAGATATTTACAGCTGAATGGATGCACCTTGAGCCCATATTGTTAAATTAGAGAAACATGTACACACCACTTTGTCTCTCTGGTGTGAGAAATGAAAAGTGTAAATAAGGAGCAAAATATATAATAGATATTATGAAATAAGAAGAAAATGTTCAAATGGGAAGGGAAGATAGGGAGGGAGAAGGTAGCAAGGAAGGAGAAGAAGAAAAATACGAGAAAAGGAAAAAATGAAAACAAAGCTTTTATAATTAAGGGAGGAAAAGGGGGTAAAGGAAAGGTAGGTAAATGGAAAAAAAAAGAAGTTGTACCATGTACAGGTACAAATTCTCTATTTAGAAAGTGCTCATTATGCATATCTAAAATGTACCAAGGAACTTAAATTTTTTAATAAAACAAACTGGGTAGCACATGCCTGTAATCCCAGCCCTTGGGAGGCTGAGGTAGAGGGATTGCAGAGTATGAGGCCAGCCTGGGCTACATAGGGAGTTTAAGGCCAGCCTGGACTACAGAGTGAGATGGTCTCAAAAAGCTAATTAATTAATTAATAAAGCCTAGCAGGGGGCTGGAGAAATTTTACAGTCGAATAAGCACTTGTCTGGCAAGTGCAAGGGCCTGAGTTCAATCACCGGTTCTGCAAAAAAAAAAAAAAAAGGCTATTGCCTAACATAATATACTCTATGAAATATGCCTACCTAGTTCTAACCATCAAAATAATCAAATAAAAAGCACTTTTTAGAAATTTGTACAAAACTTTTCAAAATAGGGATATAGTTATACTAAAATTACATTTACTATAAAAATTCAAATGTAAGTAATGATCTATAAGAATACTTGACTATATACTAGTATACAAATTAGAGCCATAAAAATCCAACTATTGATTTTTTTCCCCTACAACTATTGCCTCGTCTCTGAAAGATTTTTTTCTTTTGTACAAAGGCTTTCTCCTTTTCCCTATTGTTTTAAATAAGATAGCCAAATAGATACGCAGATATAGATGATGTACATGTAAATATGCATATAGGTCTACTTTGAATATAGTAAGAAAAATATGCTCCTAAAATCAAAGACAACTCAGAAAAATGTTTTAAAATTCACACAAACCACCAGGTATGAGGACACACCTGTAATCCCAGCCCTAAGGAGGCTGAGGCAGGAGGATGGCCACAGTTGGAGGCCAGCCTGGGTACATACCAAGTTCAAGTCCAGCCAGGACAATTTAGCCAGACTCCCTCTCAAAATAAAATGGAAAAATTAAAAAATGAAGTGTATTTGTGTTAATTGAACTTAATACGACATACAAAGGCCATAAAAACTTTGAACAGGGGCTGGAAATTTAGGTCAATGACATACAGCCTGCCTGACAAATGCGAGTCCTGAGTTCAATTTCCAGTACATCTCCCCCCAAAAAAAATTTTAAAAAAGACTTTAAACAGACCTAACTAGAGATGACGATGTAAATTCCAAACAAGTTTTCAAGTTTACAGACATCTAGGACGTCCTACAGTATTTCATGAAAATCTTTTTAAAAATGCTAACTGGAGGGCTTTTTACTTCTAGTTCTGGCAACAACCCCCTACTGTGGCTTGCTTTCCAGGGCCTTATTTGTAGAAAAGATCTCACTAAATCAAAAAATAGCTCAGCCTGGACTCAACGTTGCTATCAGCATACCAGCATGCTAAGTTACAGGTGTGCACCACACGTATTATTTCATATTCAATTAACGGGAATATAACCTTTATTCTATGAATTGCTAGAAAGGAGAGAAAAGGAAAAAGAGACATGCAGGCAGACAGACGGACAGAAGGGCAGACAACCAAAATAATCCAGTAAACACCTACATAAATAAGGGAGTAAGAGTATGTACTCAGCGGTAAAACTCTATCTAGCCCAGGAAGCACCAGGCCTTGGGTTCACGCCTCTGTCCCACATACTGGCAATTTAAATTACAGTTTTTTGTTTTTTCAGTTCTCATAGAAACTAGCCTGCCTGTACCCCAGACATTTGTGTTGCTCCTCTAATTGAAAAAGATCTAATGATGCTTTACACTAGTCCAGGTTCCTTTCATTGCTCACAGTTTAGGATTTCATATATTAATAAAATTAAGAAAAATAATAGAGAACAGATGTGTAGTAGAATAATTTTCTTAGGGTTTGACAAATAAGGTTTATTTTGTGGGACTGAGGCGTTTTGTGAAAGGCGGACAGATTAAATTCTAGGTTGTGCTTTTAAAAATCTACTTCACCAAAATAAGCCAAAGCGTGTAATAAGTTTTAATCGGCTAGTTTTTCTTCCGTTTTTCACAAAACAACCTCTTCGTATCCAAATTTGAATAGAACTTTTTAAAGATTCTCCACTGCTCTTGACCCTTTTACATTTCGCAACTCATACTTTGGGAAATTGCTAAAGAACACACAGTAAAGCCAGGTAAAATGACAGGCAAAATCGTATACATGAATTTATGGTGACTCCCTATTTGGTTTTTTTTTATTTAACACTTTTACCACATTTTACGTCTTCTAGAAAGCAAAAGTACAACGGACTGCACCAAATTAGAGCATTTACTAAAAAACGAAATCTAGGGCAACTCTACTTAACCTCCCTTTATGGCGATAAGCGTGGGTGGAAAAACAACTTTCCTATTACTTGTCAGTATTTCAAGGTCGTTAAGATAAAAATAAAACTTGCAATCTAACGACGCCTCGCAGCCCTCCAAGCACTCGGCACAAAAAGCATCCACGCTCCCTCTTCACCCCGGCCCGTTAACGCGGCCACTCTCGGACCGGCGCTGGCCGAGCCCGCAGGGCTCTGAGCAGGGCGCGGTTTGCGGCACGACGTGGCCGGGCACCCCCAACCCGGGCGTCTCCCCCGGCTGAAGCCCCTGGCTCCGAAGAGACGCCAGCGGGGCTCAGTCCCGCGGGGGTCAGTCCCATCCCGGGACCAGAAGGGGAGGGGGGGTCAAGCGCAGAGCCGAAGCAAAGAGGGAGGCAGGGGTGGCCACGAAGCGGGTCCGGGGTAAAGTGGACACCTCACCTGCTCCTCTCGAGGAAGCCGCTACGGTTCGCTGAGGGGACAACATGGAGCCTCCGCCTTCAGCAGAAGCAGCAGGGGCGCGGAGTAGAGGGGCGGGCGAGGGCGGAGACGAACAGGCGCCGGGAGGCGGGAAACGGGCGGGGTCCCGGCCGCCAAAGAAACTGGTGAAGGGAGGGGCTTGCGGAGGCGCGAGGAAGCGAAAGCCCAGCGCGCTAAGGCAAGTCGCCACCGGCAGCCCGGGGCGCGGCAAGTTCCCAGAAGGCTGGGGCGGGAAAGCGCACGCGGCCGAATCCCGCCACCGCCCGGCGCCTGTGCGCGTGCGTGGGAGCGTGCCCGGGCTAGCAGGGACTGAGCAGTGGATCTTCCGGCCTGCTGGGAATTGTAGTCCAACACTCTCTTGGTCTGGCTAGCGGCCCCCCCCATTCTGCAGACTCATCCGGGGCAAAGGGAAAGCGAAGAGAGCGGGAGGGCCCCGAACCACAGAACTACAATTCCCAGAGGGCCGCGGTGGGAGGACGGGCGGGGCGGGGGACGAGGCCCCTTCCACCTACAGTTCCAGCTGCTGCTTCACGTGCGAATCAGACTAAATTGTGCGGGACAGGGTCCATTCAGTCCAGCATTCAACGCCACCTGAGCTCTTTGCGACGGTTCCGGTGTACCACGAGGGACATCAGAGAGCTGGTCTCCGTCCCGGATGACGTGAATCCCGCTGGTTTTCTTAACGATTTTGACTTCACAAGGAGAGGTGGACATATCTGGCTACAAACTCCTGGTGATTCTCATGCCTCAGTTTCTCAAATACTGGCATTACAGACCTATGGCAACCGTGCTCAGCACTACTGCCTTTTTTAGATGAACGTAAGAACTTCCAGCGAGACTGTAGCCATCGTTTTTGTCCAGCCTAAACTGTGGCCAGTTTTTGGTGACAGGTTTTACATAACCTTATTTCAAAATTGTTTTTCTACTCATACCTAAAACTGTGATGAGAAATAAATAAATAAAATAAAACTGTGATGAATCATACAAAATCAGATTCTCCAGAAATATTTGTATGCACATATTACATCTGACCGAGGAAGTATCATTTGCCCCAAACAAGAAACAGTTTTTTGGATTTGTTGGGACGTGAGTGGTAGTTGAGTGTAAGTACCTGGTGGAGATTATGAGAGGCTAATGCATTCCTTCCTCGCCACTACCACCACCATTCAGTGTAACTATTGCTTTAATCATTCAACAAATAACCCCTTTTTTCCTTCAGCTTCTGTGTTAAGTATAACCTGCTCAGAGCCTCTTCTCAGCTACTCCTAGGCCAATAGTAGCAAACCTCTGGCACAAGTGCCAGAGTGAGCTGTTTGGATCATCAAGGGTTCTAAAAGGTTTGCCAATACCACAGGTCTTGTGAGCCCTTGAGCCATTTTTTATTTTCCTAGGCCAAAGATGAAAGCATAGATAATTCTTTACGTACCTAAAGAGATCCTGTTTTGACTTTTCTCATAATATTCCTGATTTTCCCCAAACTCAACTGTTTGCATGCTGTCTTCCAGGCCTTTGATTTAAATCTAGGTTAGATTTAGGACAAGTGGTACAAGGGGAAATTAGAAGTATGTATCAGGGTAAGCCGGGCGTGGTGGCACAGGCCTGTAATCCCAGCACTCGGGAGGCTGAGGCAGGAGGATTGTTGTGAGTTTGAGACCAGCCTGAGCTACACAAAGTGAGCTTAAGGCCAGCGTGAACTGCATAGTGAGACCCTGTCTCAAAAAGACAAAAAAAAAAAAAAAAAAGAAGTATGTATCAGGGCAAGAGATTACAGAAGTTTCACACCTGATGTGTGAAAGACAGGATCTACAGAGGTGACACAAAGGCAGCATTATGTGGCAAGCTCAAAAAGGGAGGGCCAAACTGGGCAATGTGGCACATGCCTATAATCTGAGCACTTGAGAGGCTGAGGCAAGAGGATCACTGAAAGGAAGGAAAGAAAGAAGAAAGAAAGAAAGAAACAAGCCAAAGTCCTGTAACTTGGCGACAACGACAACACAGTGTAAAAATTTAAAACTGCAGAGGGCCAGGGAGATAACTCAGTGGTCTAAGCGCCTGCCTGGCAAGTGCAAAGATCCCCAGTACTATGTGCCTTGCTGGCCTCATACCATGCCAGCCACTGAAACCAGATGTGGTGGCACATGCCTGTAATCCCAGTGCTGGGGAGGCTGAGACAGAAGGATCACTACAAGTCTGAGCTGCATAGTGAGGCCATGTACCAAACACATAAAGATTAGGAAAAAAAATTGCACACACTTTCTCCATTTGATTCATGTGTTACCTTTTGTTTTATTTCTTCCACTAAAATGTAAATTACAAATGTAGAAGAATTTTTGTCTTTTTTTATGAGCAGAATAGATTTATTGAGGGAAAGAAAGCTCCTGCCCAAGAGAGGGACAGGAGGGGGGCCCAAGCGGGTAGTTTCCCCTTGTCTTTTTTTTTTTTTTTTTTATGGGGAGTCAAACACAGGACCTTATGCTTGCCAAACTGGTGCTTGTGCCACTGAGGTATATCCCTGGCCCTTTTTTGTCTGTTTTAAACAAAACAGTTCTGCTAAATCCCTCTACCTCAGCTGGTGCCAACAAGGCCTACCTCCTGATTCCTTTAATATTCAAAGAGCAGTTTGTGTCTGTTCTTGGAAATAGGAATTTGCTAACCCAAGCTGGCATGGCACTTGTGCTGGGAGCCTCTGGAGTGCTGGGATTGCCTTGCCATCATGTCTGGCTTTACTTGTTTAATATCAAATATTAAATACTAAACTTTTTCTATGGAACAGGATATACTATTCGATTTTAAGGGCTTCCTATAAAGCTGCACTAAAATCTCTTCTGTCAGGAAGTAAATAGCAAATGCTGGCATTATATCTATCTTGGTATTACATCATCAAGGTCAATGTCAGTATATCAGTCTTTCTCATACTTTGAGAATGTTTCTAGCATTTGAACCAACAAAGTACAGATGGATTTTAGGATTAGTCACACCTTAGGAAGCCACCCTTGTAAATAAGAAATTTTTCGTTAATATTTCCTTCTCAAATATTCAGGATCATAGAAACCGTGGACACTCAGTGCTAAATATTGATTATACTAATTACAATCTGTTTTCAACCGCCTCTGAATTGAGGTTGAGCTTTCCTTGTGGTTTTCTAGAACTAGCTGACATGCATACCTATTTGAGTGTTAAGGCCATTGAATGTTGGATCAGACTCACCTGGCTTTGAATTTTGACTTTGATGTTCTCTCTGGCTGCACAGCCTTGGGTGAATAACTTAAGCTGTGTGACTATGTCAGCATCTACAAACTAATTCCATTACCTACAAAATTGTAGGTTAAATGAGATACAAATGTTTGACAATGGTGGCTGATTATAGTTAGTGCTCAAAACATAATAATCATCATATTCATTCTGTCAGAGTTCTTTGTTTTTGTTTTGCCGTGTTTTGCAGTGCTTTGAATGAAGCCCAGGACCTCAAGCAGGTGAGGCAAGTGTTATATCACTGAACTATTTCCCTAGCAATATATTTATTCAGAAAAGTAAAGGAAATTCATAATTAGGATACTCAAGTATTTTGTGAAGCTCAAAAAAATCAAAATTACTGGAGGATCACAAATTTCAGCTCAGCCTGTACAACTTAGTACAACAAGCAAGACCTTGTCTCAAAAGTAAAAAGGGGACTGAAGGTATAACTCAATTCAAAGGCTCTGAATTCATACTTACCCGGCAGGGGAGATACCATGATCACAAAGGCTATGGGTTCAATCCTCAGTACTATTCCATTTTTCTTTCTTTTTCTTTTTTTTTTTGCAGTACCAAGGATTGAACTCAGGACCTTGACAGGCAGGCTAAACTATCTCCCCAACCCCTCAGTACTATTAAAAAAGAAAAAACAAAAAGCAAACTTCTTTTCTGCAGTGACATCCACTGTGACTCAAGTTACAAAGATTTCCAAAATTAGAGCATATGTTAATGTCTGGGTATTATGCTAAGGAGTAACACTGCATAAAACACATTCCTGTTCTCCAGAGACTCAGTTTTGTGAGATAAACAGGAAAGGAAATATTACTCTTTGGGGTGTCCTAGAATGCAGTTTGGCCTCCTATCACCCATGTGCAAGATGAATGTTTAAGTACTTAGAAGGAACTGGCTGGAATACTACATCTGGGCATCACTTAAATATCTGTACCTAGGCCAGAAATCTAGCTTGATACTCATTGTATTGTATGTTTATAGCCTATACAGCCCTGAGTTTGATTCTCAATACCACAAAAATAAATGAACAAACAACTCTGAGCTTGTGAGTGCTTATAATCCCAGCTATTTGAGAGAAGAAAGCAGGTGGGGCCCCAGAGTTCAGAATTTCAGAACCACCCTGGACAACATAGTAAGACTGCCTCTCTAAAGAGAGAGAGAGAGAGAGAGAGAGAGAGAGAGAGAGAGAGAGAGAGAGAGAATGAGAATAGCCATACTGATGCATGCCTATAATCTTAGCACTTAAGAAGCACAAGCAGGATTGCCATGAGTTCAAGGCCAGCCTGAAATACAAGGTTTCATTATGTAGCTCAGGCTGGCCTTGAGCTTACTTTGTAGCCCAGGTTGGTCTCAAACACAAAGTGATCCTCCTGCCTCAGCCTCCCGAGTGCTAGGATTACAGCTGTACACCACCACACTCAACATCAGTGGTGCCATGGCCCATATCAGGCAAGTGCTGAACACTGAGCCACAGTCTCAATGTTTTCAGGACTGTAAGAAACAGCAGTTGTAGAAAACATGCTTATTTGCAGTATTAATGGGAACAGCCCTGTGATTATGAGATAGTCTTGGAATGCATTACTTTTGGGCTTAGTCACCTATGCAAAGACTTGCCTGTCATAGTGTGAGCTTTTCCCCCATGTTCGTATGGATATATTTTAAGGTTAGGTCTCATTATGTCATTCAGATAGGCTTCAACTCTTTGTCTTGGTCTCCCCCACCTCAGTAACTAAGAACACTGGTGTGTGCTACTGCACCTGGCTGCTGAATCTTGCTCTGACTTTTGTACTAATATCTTGTATACGCTATACAATGCATATGTCAGCATAGGTATAACATGGATATGATTGTTTTTTTTTTTTTATTTTTCCTGTCCTGGAAGTTGAACCCAGGGCCTTCATAATGAGCCCGATAAAGAAATGATAAATGAAGGGGTAGCTGTGTTGAACAGGATGTAAATGTCTCATGATGTGTACCTTTACTGAGACACCACACGGTCCCCTGGTAACACGTACAGCTTTCCATGTTCTGTATGACAGCTTAAAAGTATACCTGAGGAAAAAAGCAAAGACCCTGTCTTAAAAAATAATTAAGAAGACTGGGCATGGTGGTATGTGCCTGTAATCCCAGGACTTGCGAGGCTGAAAACAAGAGGATCATTAGAAGCCTGATCTATGTAGTGAGACCTTGTAGTCCATGTACTGAACACATTGTTTTTTATTTTTTTATATTTTTTATGAGCAGAATAGATTTATTGAGGGAAAGAAAGCTCCTGTCTGAGAGAGGGACAGGAGGGGGGCCCCGAGTGGGTAGTTCCCCAGGAAACTGTCTCTTCCAGGGACTTTTATAGAGGAGGCAGGTCTAAGGTGGTGAAGACATGGGAACTCGCTTAGGTGGACAAAAATTTTTTACCTAAGCAAATCCCAATTCAGAATTTATGAAATAAAAGCAAACTCATACCTCTATCCAATGATAACAAACAGAGGTTATAAGCAGAATAGATTTATTGAGGGAAAGAAAGCTCCTGTCTGAGGGAGGGACAGGAGGGGGACCCTAAGTGGGTACTTCCCCCACTAAATACATTTAAAAAAAAAAAGATTTTGTTCCCATGTGTAGCTTTTGTTATTATAACTGTGCTGTGTATTGGAGAGACTTTAATCACAGTTATTTTGGTTTCTCACATACCTCACTTATCTGTATGTTCAATTATTTCCCTAT
>PVKA01052772.1:0-11544 GCA_004027165.1 Ctenomys sociabilis
AAAAAAAAAAAAAAAAAAAAAAAAAAAAAAAAAAAAAAAAAAAAAAAAAAAAGGCAAAATAACAACAAAAAATCTTATTCCGAGCGTTCCAGTAACTTTTTTTGTGTATGTACTTAGCTGTACTGTAAGTAGTTGGTTTGTATGAGATGGTTGAAAAGGCCAAAGATAAAACATTTCTTTTTTCTCTTTTTTTTTTTTGTCTATGAAGTTGCTGTTTTTTTTTTTTTTTTTTTTTTTTTTTTTTTTTTTTTTTTTTTTTTTTTTGGGCTGTTTGATGTATGTGCGAAACAATGTTGTCCAACAATAAACCGGAATTTTATTTTTCTGAGTTGTTCTAACAAAAAAAAGAGAGAGATGTTCCATTGTACTCCAAGAAGCTGTATTTGGAGAAGACTAAAGTACGTTTTCATACTTGATGCCAGTCCGCAGATTGTAAGTACTTAAATTGAGCAAAATAACCCAACTTTATTTTAGTATTTATATGTATTTCAAGGCTTTATATAATCCTTTCCCTGCCCTTGTAAACCTTTCCCAAACTTTTAAAAGTTCTTCTAAGGTTCTTAACTATTTTCTAAACTCATAAACCTACATGATGTTAACAAAATCTGTACATTGTACGGTACTTCACAGTCCCACAGTGTAACTAAACATCCGCAATAAATAATTTAGATTAGTATTTTGAATACCTGTGAAACTGTGAGTACACAAAAGTCACACCACAAAATAGCAAGAGACTACTGAGCTAAAAATATATTAACTGTACATAAGAGGCTTTTCATGTTTTTCAAATTCTTATAACAGATTTCTACTAACTGCTCTACAAAAAAGTTTGGACTAGTACTCTTATAATCACAAATTTAGGGGCTGGTCAGATAGCTCAGTGGACAAAAGCACTGTTTAGGCAGAGAGCAACGGCCCAGGATCCATCCTGGGGCCTGCCTTGCCCCTACACCGGCCCCAACCCCAGGGCCCGCTACCCAGCAATTGAGACTGTGCGTGGTGCCGCAGGCCTGAAATCCTAGCTCTTGGGAAGCTGTAACCAGGTGGATCACTCCGAGTAGGATCTAGTAGTGAGACCCTGAACACCCTGTAGCCCCTTCCCTAAAATAAATAAATAAATAATAATAATATTATTATTATTATAAATAGAAAAATAATTACAAATAAAAAATGTTATAATTTAATTGGGCTAAAATATACTTGGGTGCTTTCTGATTTTATAAGCAGATTGTCTTGTGGGTGTTTCTGTTTGTTTGTCCCTCTATCCAATCTGTGGAAGATATATTATTTGAGCTCAGTAGAGTTGTCTTTTTTTGTGTGTTTTTGAAATTTTAAAGCATTTGGCTATAATTTAATTTGATATTTAGATAAATGTAATGTAAATTAAAAATATGTTTCTACCCAGTTTTCCAACTATTCAAAAAGATGTCAAAATTGGTTTAATAAATGTAATGCATATTGTGGCTTAAAAATTTTTAAAAAAAAAAGCTCACCTCCATGACTGTATGGAGGACATCTAGACACAAACAATAACAGTGACTAAAATGACACACCCAAAACACCAGCTTAGTAAAATCATTTGAAAATACTATATATTTTCAGATGCAGCTGACGTCTTTTAAGAATCAAATACCAGGAATCAATAACTTTAAAAAAATAAAAGCTGTCACCAAGATTTTACAAAGCAAATTCCTGACACTCCATCTCTTCACAAAGCATTTTTATTTTAAAACATGTTAGAGCTAGAAGCTGAAGAGTGAGAGTAAAGAGGACAAACAACAGTACTTATTTGAAGGTAAAAATCATACTCTATTTGGCACAAGTTTCTTACTTGAAATTCCAAGAATACTTTCTAAATGTAGGAAGATCTGGTTTGTTTGTACATATATATTTCTTAAAAAGGAAGTAGGTAGTTAATTAAACTCTCACAAAAAATTAATGCATACAGATGTTAACAACCATTGTACTGTGAAGCCTACTTGATGAAGTAAAGGTTTTCAAGTCATGGTGCCATTTTATAGAAAGATATTCTTTTTTAAAAAACAAACACAAGCTGTGACCATGTGTCACAGACATCTGACCTCAAAAGAATGTGCTCACCTATATGTCAATTGTATATGTTAGGTTTCTGTGGGTGTAAACAGTAAAAAGTTTGCTATTATATGCAGCTATTCATTTTTATTATACACAAGTGACATCTTAGCAGGAGACAAATGTCCATATGGCATCTCCAGTAATTTGCTTTCCTCAAGCAAGGAGACACAGCTACGACATAGGATAGAGCAACTGCATAGACTCAGCTGTTTCCTGCAGCTCATAGGACCCCAAATGAATTTTCAACAACTTAATGAGATTGTCAATGCAGAATTGCTTATGAACTTGAGCATGCTAAAGAAATATCAGCCATAAGTCAAGTGGAAAAAAAGAAGAAACAGAAATATAGATTGTACAGAAAAAGGCTTAAACTTCAGTTCAACCTGTTCCTGATCTAGTGTAAACCTTGCTTATTCATCATTTCTTTATTCATCTTTAAAATAAGCCTTCTTATAGTACCTTATTATGGTGCCTGCCATTTTTATCAGTACTATTCACATAAACAACCTTCCTAACATTGAGGCAAATAACCAGCAAAAAAAAAAAAAAAAAAAAAAAAAAAATAGAGTTTTTGAGCCAATAGCTTTCTCTTCAGGTGATCCTTAGAATCAATGGAAAGGCAGAAAAAGAAGATTGAAAAAATAATATTAATACTGTATAGTTTAAGTAACTATATGTAGCACTCTATGTGGCTCAGATATATTTTTGAATTATATCTATTTAGAAGAACTAGGCTGAGACTGTAACCTCCTTTCCTACTAGCAAGTTTAAAACAATATGCATTTTGATTTATAAATACCAGATTCAAATGAATGAACCTAAAGTAGCTGTATAAACCTATATACTCCTTCAGCCTCTACTATTATTGTGGACTACTTAAAGTATAGATTTTATTAAAGAAATCAGAACTCTTTCTTTAAAAGAGATACTGTGTGCCATTTTGATAAGAAGAAAGGCATAAAACAGATCTCCATCTGGCTCTCTTTAGTCCCAACCAGCATAGCTGGAAGGTGGGAGGCTTTCTTCCACCTACATACAATACATGAACACACACACACACACACACACACACACAAATCTAGACTTTATTCTGTATTTCATAAAAAGCATACCTAATAAATGAGGAAATCATGTAGTATATGAGAATTCAGTGGATGCTGTGGAAAAGAAAACAAGTAGAACAGAGTAAAAAGGAACAGGAGGGCCAGGGTTGAGCTGTGGTTGTGTAGCAATTTCAAGCAAAATAGAACAGATCTTTGTGAGGAGATCACACTTGAGCAAAGCCAGGTGAATTTCAGGGAGGAAGATGCCTCTAGGTAGAATACCTGCCAGGAAAAAAACTTTAAGAGAGTAGTGTGCCCTGGATGCTGAAGGAAAAGCAAAAAGATAGTGTAACTGCTATGTAGTGAACAAATAGAAAGTGGCAATTAACAGAAGTATAGAAGTAAAAGGGCTGGCCACTTCAGAGTCCTGAAGCCACTGTAGGAAACGCAGCTTGTGCTTTGAGTCTGTGACTTTGATGGCAACTGAACAGACCATCTTAACCCAAATGGTTATACTTTCCTCTGTATTTTCAATATGCAAATCAAAGCCATCCTGGGATAGAATCTTACTCAAATAAGATGGACTCTATCCAAAACCATAAGACAAGTGCTCAGCCACCATATATTTGACAAAGAGCTCAAACATGTCTACTGGAAGAAAGATGGGCTCTTTAATAGGTGGTATTGAAAAAACTGGTTCTCTGCATGCCAAAAACTAAAATTAGATCCAGGTCTATCACCATTCACTAAACTAAAGTCAAAGTGGATTAAAGTTGTAAACAGTAAAACAGAAACACTAAATAGACTGAAAGAGAATGTAGGTGGAAATCTTGAAAACATACAAGTAGAGAGAGAGTCCATGAAAACCAAACTGCATGGAAAATAGTTAAAAAAAAATCAACAACTGGGATCTCATCTTATTGAGAAGTTTCTATGTGTCAAAAGAAATCACCAAAAGAGTGAAAAGACAACCCACAAATTGGGAAAACATCTTAACCAACAGTTACTAAGACAAAGGACTTCAACCGAGAATATATAAAAACCTAAAAAAACAGACCCTCAAAATTTGAACACCCAATCCATAAATGAGCATTTGAGAAGAATATATGCTCCTCAGAGGAGGAAATACATATAGCAAATGAATACATGAAGAAATGTTCAGCGCACTGGTCATTCAATAAGTACAAATTAAAACAACATTTAGATACTATTCCACCCCAGGAAAAAAAAATGGCTATCATCAAAAAAGCAACTAACAAGAAATGCTGGAGTGACTGTGGAGGAAAATGAATCTTCCCCACTGTTTCTGAGAATATAGACTCACAACCACTGTGACATCAGTGTGGCAACTCCTCAGAAAACTAGAATTTAAAGTCTCATTCAACACAGCTATTCCTCTTCTGGATATTTTTCTAAAAGAATTGAAAACATCATACCATAGTGATATATGTGCACCCATGCTTATAGCAGCACAATTTGTCATAGCTAAATCTTGGAAATAACCCAAATGCCAATCAACTGAGGAATGGGTAAATAATATCTGCTATTTTATGCAATGAAATGTTAGCTATAAAGAAAGATAATCTTGAAGCTTTTATAGGTAAGTTGATGCAACTAGAGGCTTCACTTATAAGTGAAATAAATTAGACACACATGTGTAACAATCATATTGTCTCCCTAATGTAAGAACTGAAAGAATAAATAAAATCTGAAAAGTATAGTAGATACAGTGAAATGGAAAAAACTGAACACAAGGAATAAACAATTGACATGAGGAAAACTAGAAAAGAAATGGGAAAAAGAAAGGTGGAAAAGCATATAGGTATATACACAGCATAGCAGAGATGATTTTACTACTATTTTTTATAAATTTCTCAAAGGAAGCAGTTAATGTTTTAAATTTTTTACTTTGCCCAACTCAATATTTTAATATCTGTAATACGAGCAACTTCACTGAGGACAGTAATGTGCAATATAACAACCATGGTTGAACAATTTTCATCTTGTTATTTTAAAAGTGTATCATCTCTAGTATCTCATCTATTATTTTTTACTCTTTAAAATAAATTTCAAAATTGAAAAGGACAAGGAAAAGTTAAGGTTTAGTGAAAGGAAGAGTTAATGTTTAATTTCTTGATCAATCTGGTGTTCCTTTATCTGGAAACCTGAGCAAAAAATATGATGATGACGAGATATAATACAATAACTCTTGTTAAATTTCTATTCTTGTTTTGAAATTCTGTACCATTTTTATTATTCTAATTTGCTTTGTTTTTGTCTTTTTTCTTGTTATTTGTTTTTGGATTTTTTTCCTCTTTTTTTTCTTTTGTATTTTTAAGGAAAGGTCTACAGGATATTCAGAGTTTCACTACTAGATCAGTCTTGTGGTGATCGCCCTGTTTACAGCCTCCCAAGAGCTGGGTTTACAGGTGCGCGCCACAACACCCAGTCTCAATTGCCATCTCAGCGTGCCCTAGGGGCAGCACCAGCACAGCAAGCCCATGGATTGCACCCACCCTGCACCTGCCTGCAGGCTCTTTAATCCGCTGAGCTATTTGGCCAACCCTTTTTCCTCTTTAAAATTATAAAAAAAAAAAAAAAAAAAAAGTTTAAAAGACAAGTGCTGTGAAGAATGTGAAGAAAATGAAAAGTTGCATACTATCGGTGGAAATGTAAATTAGTATGCCACTTTGGTAAACAGTATAGAGGTTCCTCAAAAAGTGTAAAATAGATCTACCATATGGTCCAGAAGTCTTACGAAGTATATATCCAGTGGAACAGAATCAGGCTGTTAAGTAGAAATTTGCACTTACATGTTTAATGCAGCATTATTCATAATATCCAAAATACGAAACAAACCTACAAACCTACTGATAAATTAATGGATAAAAAGATGATACACACATATAACTAAATGCTACTTAATCGTTTTTTTAAAATCCCATTTGTAACAACATAGATGCAGCTAGAAGACATTGTGTTACATGAAATAAGCCAGGTATCTGTATATCTATCTTGTATATACGTGTGTGTGTGTGTGTGTGTGTGTGTGTGTGTGTGTGTGTGTGTATATATATATATATATATATATATATATATTTACTACAAAATCATATTTGTATCCACCTTTTGTTTTGTTTTATGAGAGACTGGCATTTCACTGCTGTTAGAGAAGCCATATTTGAAGAAGTCTTAAAGGATGTTTGTAAAACTAATGCCAGTCCAAAGATTGTAGGTACTTGAATTTAGCAAAATAACTCAATACAGTCCAATAGTTCATAATAGTAGTGAGTTATCAGCACAACTCTTTCTTAGTTCAAAGAGAAGAAAAGTTTGACCAATAGTGTTCAGAAAGATATCATGTCTCCATCTTGTCCTCTGAATAGCTACTATGAGGACAACAATATTCAATGTATTAATTATTGTAAATGTCCTACTAACCTGTTTTTGAAACTGTTTCATTGCTATTTTTATCTTTTTCTCATTAAAATAAATATTTTTTAAAACATAAAGAAGCCAGATACAAGATGACTTCATTATGCATTCATCTATAAAGGTTGATGTCATAGAACTTGAGAGTAGAATACTTACCAAAGCCTAGGATAATAAGATGAAGTGGGGAATGGGGGAAGGTTGATCAACAGCACTAAGTCACAGTCACATGGGAGCAAGAACTGTAGTGTGCAGCAGGGTGACTACAGAGAAAAACAATGTACTGGATATTTCAGAAATATAAAAAAATCAACTAAAGGTATTTTCATGATAAAGAAATGATGAAGTTTGAGGCATAACTATGTTTGTTTAATTTGATTGAGAAATTATATAAGGGCTACATACATTGAAAAATCACGTTGTCTTCATGCATCTATATAATTTCTATGTCTACAGGTATAAGTTAAAAGTTGATTTATCAACTAAAAATATAATAAATAAGAAATACTATCCAGCCCTATTTGTCTCAGATAATATATTTAATTAACATGTCCTGAGACTTTCCATGACGCCAGTAACATTTTGATGTGAAGAAAAAATATGATTTGAACTTAGTCCACAGGCTCATAGAAGAGGAATACTATGCTAAAGTCCAGAAATTTGAAAACGATAGCATAGGGGTTCAATCCTCAGGTGTGCCATGCCAGACCTATGCCCAGGGCACGCTGAGATGGCAATTGAGGCTCGGCATGGTGGCATGCACCTGTAAGTCCAGCTCTTGGAAAGCTGTAAACAGGCACATCACTATGAGTCCAACCTAGTAGTGAGACCCTGAACACCCTGTAGACCCTACCCTAAAATACAAAAAAGAAAAAGAAAGAAACAAAGAAAGAAAGAAAGGAGGGAGGGAGGGAAGGAGGGAGGGAGGGAGGGAAGGAGGAAGAGAGGGAGGGAAGGGAAGGGAGAAAGAGAAAGACAGACAGACAGAAAGACAGGAAGGAAGGAAGGAAGGAAGGAAGGAAGGAAGGAAGGAAGGAAGGAAGGAAGGAAGGAAGGAAGGAAGGAATTAAGGAAGGAAGGGAAAGAGAGAGAGAAAGGAAGAGAAAAAGAGAAAGAAAGAAAAAAAAGAGAAAGAAAGAA
The DNA here is from genome assembly GCA_004027165.1 of Ctenomys sociabilis. NCBI lineage: Eukaryota > Metazoa > Chordata > Mammalia > Rodentia > Ctenomyidae > Ctenomys > Ctenomys sociabilis. The sequence continues at coordinate 7,710 of PVKA01052772.1, forward strand.
AGAAAGAAAGAAAGAAAGAAAGAAAGAAAGAAAGAAAGAAAGAAAGAAAGAAAGAAAGAAAGAAAGAAAGAAAGTGATAGCATAGCAAGAAGGCTACACAGGTAAAAGTTAATCTCATGAAGGCAACCTTCAGACAGGTGCATGGATGGTTTCATTCTTTTCCACTCTGGGTAATTACTAGAGATGGTGATAGAGGTCAAGAGAATGTGACAAAATTTACAAAATTGATGCCTCTGACAAGAATAGAAAAGTGCTAGATTCTCAGCTTTAGTATAGGAGCTGCTGAATTGAGCACAGCAGTGCTAGATTTTCAGCACTGATGTGAGGAATATCACAGTTCACAGGACTTCAGGCTGTGAGGTTTACAAGACCTCTTGTACTTTAAATGGAGACATGAAAAACCCCATTAAACTCTTTCCATGTGCATTTAGGTAGTGGAGATATTGCTCTTAAAGTGAGAAACAATTTTTATAGGAGAAAATCCCAGGTTCCACATATATATATGAGAAAATCCAGTTAAGACTCAATGGATAAGAAAGTTTCTAAAGTAATGTCAGAACACCAACACTCTTGATAACTGTTCTGTGTTACAGTCACCATGTGCCTACAATTCACCACACATATTTTTCGGTGATGAGTTCTCAAAGACATAGACAATTTCAAGATATTTTTTATCAGCCCCAGTCCTCTTACTCCTGCAGCAAGACAATATCCCTAGTCCAAGTCTATGTTTCATGCCTCACTTCCTCTTCCATTCCTACACACAGATGCCTGCTGTCTGGCACAGGGCCCTTCTAATTGATCCAAAACAGACTTATTTTTGGAAATAAATTTTCCTGAAGTGTAATCTTTCCTTTTGAATTATTATCAATCACATACTTTGGAAGATTGCTGTTCTTTCTCCTTACACCTGTGTTCTCTACTTGGAAACTCAAGACTGGCTTGATCGTGCTACAGGGCTCTGCATTTATGGCATGATTTTCCATTAGAGGCTGATGGGACTTAGTTAGAAGTTTTACTATTCTACGCTTATGAGAGAAAGTTCATATATGCCCTTTTGATTTGGGAAAGGCCTTTTCTGCTAGAATCTGATCTGAAAATAAACTGCTACTGATAGCCTTCATGCTTTTCTTTATTGAAAATAAAGGCATAAACAAGGACATAAGCAGGCTCATAGAAAGGACCGAGGACACAGAAAGAACCATTTAAATCATCCTTTTTTTTTTTAGCAAAATATGCCTCCCAGAAAAAGACTGAACTGCATATTGAGAAATGAAAAGGGCTTTTCCTAAGATGTCATGAGAGCTCTCCAAAAATTAATAATAATTAATATGTAAACATTTTCTTAGACTGCTGAAAGATACCAGTGAGGGTTTTCAAATAAGAAAAGCAAATTTCACAAAGATAATAAAATGCAGCAGGATATTATAAACTGTGTTTGTGACCATTGAACTCCCTGGAGTGATGAGGATTTAAGAAGGAAGTGGGAGGGTAAACAAGATAGCACACCTGACTTCTCCCAGAGTAGCTTGGTTGTTCATAAAGGGGATATACTGTTTAAAAAATAAATTCTACTTGAAATACATAGCAAATATTAATACTCATAAAACAAAGTATAGGAAAATGTTTTCATTGTATTTTTAAAGCAGCAAATGAAGATTCTACCATGAGAAAAAATCAGATTCATACATTTTTACCTTACTTTGAGGCATCAGCATTTTTTGGCTCTGCTGTGGAGTCATTCAACTCCTGCCCCTGACAAAAAGCTATGTGAGACTCAAGAATGGAAAAGAGAATGTAGTGAACAGTAAGATTGTGATGGATAGGGATGAGAAGTACTTGCACCTGTTCTACAGCCTGATCTCCTGTAGCTATGATACATTAACAATTGATTGCCCATCCAGGGCCTTCCTTACTAGCCTCCTATGACAGTGTGTTTCCTGTACAGCTCACATTTTAGAGCTGTCACCCAAAGAAGTTTTAGGCTGCAGTTGCATTTATATGAGCCAAGCTGTGGAGTCCATATGACTATGACTCTGACCTTTCTTAAAAATTTAAACTATTCCTTAAAACCATACATTCTCAGCTTGCAGAGAACACAGCTGAGTATTGTCCTTTAGACTCCAAATTATGGCTCATATAATGATCAGGGATGGGTCCTAATGGAAAGAGAGAAAGAAAGAAAAAGAAAGAAAGAAAGATTCTGCTAAAAAGAAAAAAAAACTAGTGAAATAAAACTTATTTCTCAGCATCAAGACTGAAAAAAATCTATGTCTCTCCTTTCCAAATCTCAAAACAAATTCAAGCTATAAGACTCAAGTTGCAGTCTGGTATGAGGAATTTGTTTATTTTTCAGGAACATTAATCAAAATGCACACTAAATATCATCTCTGCTGAGGAAATATTAATGCATATGAATTACCTGAGAAGGAAAAGATTTATTTCAGTTCAATCAATATGGTCTTTCATACTGTAGTAATTTTAGTGCTATTTTCCAAATAAAACCCTACAGTAGATTTCAGGTAAAGGAGCTCTAATTCAACACTGTTATTCTATAGTTGACTATGTGAGAAAAATTAACAACTTGTTCACAATCCCCTGCACGTTTTTGTTACACGGATATTATCTGTAAAAGGATTATTTTTTCTGGCCTGAAATGAATTCAAGCCATGATATAAGATCTGGTCTGTAATTCTTTCCATCGTTGTACATAGACGACAAAAGTTGGACAGGGTTTTTAGACTTTACAGAGCATCAGAGTTCATAAGTCCACTCAAGTTATATTTATATTTTTTTTAATGTTAGCCATTTTGTACATCTTTATTTTTTTTCCATTTATTTTTATTTTATTAAAATACAAATGTCAATCAGACAGTTTAAAAACACCTTAACCATACAGAGTCGATGAATTAATACATTGCAAACTGTTTTCATAATGTTTTGGAATTGTACAAGGTGCATACATGATATTATATTTACAGGTTATTTTATACCTGAATTATATCAAACATTCAATAATTATTTACCTAGTGGATGACCATAGCACTAAAAGCCGACATAATATCCTGTCCAACCACCATTAGTGCAGATCTTGCCTCTCATAGAATTATGTAGAAGCACAGCACTATCTATCCCAACTGTACTGTCTATACACACATATCATGATTTTTTCTTTCTACAACCCTTCCTTTGTCTACACCAGTCAAAAGTGGGCACTCCATTGACATTCAACTACCTTAGGTGCTTGAACTCGACACCACAATCCAACATAGTCCACCATTCTGCAACCATAGGGAGTTACTCAAAGAAACTGTCGACAATATCCATTTACAGCTCAGCTTAATATTATGGGCTCACGATGTATACTTCATTTTTATACTTTTATACTTTTCTGCTGGATGGTTAAGACCTAGGTAGATCAAAACTTATATACCAACACATGAACTTTATATTTCCTATGTGGTCATTGAAGTCTTCTCAGGGTTTATCTTGTAGTCCTGTACACTACTCTGTAGTTCCTTTGTCTGTGTCATCCATGTGGATGAGTCACGGCCAATGCTTGACCAGATTGCTCTCGGTGAGAGGCTGAGTGAAAGTTTTCTCATCATGTGACTCTCCCCAGCACACGATAGAACATCAGTCTCTTTCCTCTGTGGCTCCACAATCTCCTTGCTCAGAAAATTTGGAGCTCACCTGAGTCTCATGATATTGCAGTACAGGTTCTCCTATGTCCTGAGTCTTCGCTGACCTTGAAAGGCTAGGTCCAAAATGTTGGCTGGCCTTGTGGCTCTTCTATTTCTCCAACTCTGACTTGTGATCTTAGGTTGTTAACCAT
>PVKA01052773.1:0-11495 GCA_004027165.1 Ctenomys sociabilis
AAGGCCCGTGGAGGAGCCGGGGGGAGATGCCCGGCACAGATGCCTCCGCCAAGCAGCCATCAGGCTGGACCCGTGCCTGGGCCTCCAGTGGCCTCTGCTGCTCGCCACAGGCATAGCAGGCAGGGTCAGGCCCGGTCCCAGCGAGGCAGCCAAGGCAGCCCCCCAGCCCTGCACCGCCATGCTAGCGGCTCCAGGCTTCAGGAGGCAGTTCCCCAGAGACACCACACTTTCCCTCGGCCCCCAAATCTGCCCACCAACGGGGTCACCCCCAGCCAAAGTGGTGCCCCTGCTGCCCAGGCTGAGGTCCAGCTACCTCCACAGGCACCCCAGGCTCAGAATGAGGGGACAGATGTAAGGGTTAGGGCACCCCACCACCAGGGGGCAGTGACACATGGTATGAAACTCCACTTTGGGGACAGCAAGGGCTTCCTCTGTGGCATGGATGTGACCCCAGGCAAGGGCACAGCAGTGTGGCCTCAGCAGCCCGCCCCTGGGTCATGGCCACCCCCAGGAAGCACAGGGCAAAAGCCGCAGGTCAGGGACAGTCTCGCCTGCTTCCCCTAAATGGGAGGGTGGACATACGGTGATGAGGACAGAGGGGCCAATGAGAAGGCTCCAGGACACGTACCCCGTCCCTGGCGGCAAAGTCCAGGGCCACTTGTCCTGGGGCCCAGAGCACAGCAGACAAGACCAGACATACAGTGCGGCTGTGCAGGCAGCCCCCACTGGTTCAACCACCGAGCCCTCCACCATCATCCTGCAACCAGCGAGAGAGTCTGTCCCCTATGAACCTCAGTTTTCTTTAAAACAGGTACACAAGGGGCCAGGGCTCAGGGGAATAAGCACTTCCCTGACAAGCGTAAGGGTCTGAGTTCAATCCCCGGTTCTTCCATAAGTAAATAAATAAATGGACACAAAAGGACCCCCACAGAAGGAGGGCAAGGATGGTGTCATGTGTGTATGAGCCAACACCTGGTCCATCCAAGTCCTTCCCCAGGACAGGACAGCTTTGGTCACTCCACCACTTTACCTGTTAACAAACCCTGGGTTCACTCTGCTCCCTGAGAAAGGAGATCAAGAAGGTACGGCACGGGGCCACAAAGCTGCTCACAGCTGTCAGCCGTACCACTGCCCGGGACACAGGACACAGCTGTGGTGTGGCAGCACAGGGACAGCCTCCTCAGGTCACACAGAGTCACCACGATTTGCAACATCCTCGCCCAGAAGGCCAGCAGGGGCAGCTGTGTGGGGCCTGCCAACCCTTTAGCTCCCCGATACCTGCCCAGGCACAGTGTACTCTTCCGACCTCTGGGACGCAGAACAGCCTCGGACGGGGTCCACACCAAGGGCCGTGGTCCCAGGGCCGGGTGACAGCCAAGTGCTGGGAGCAGTGTATTCACAGCCAGCCTGAGACTCAGGAGCCAAGATGGCAAAGTTGGCTATAGTGGCCACCACACCCATGACACCAGGACTCCCTGTCCTGGCTCTGTACTCCTAAAAAAAATAAAACCAACAGAGCCCGGCCCCTGGGTCCCGGAGACTGTCCCCTGCAGGGGTCAAATCTCTGCGCCCTCCGCACTCAAATTCAGATGCCAACCAGGGGCGGCATGGTGGCACACGTCTCTCATCCCAGCACTCAGGAGGCTGAGGCAGGAGGAGCGCTGTGAGATCAAGGCCCCTGTGGGTCACATAGTGAGCTCCAGCCTAGCACCAACTACATGGTGAGACCCTGACTCAAACACTAAACTGCAAACCAGCAGCCAGTACAGGACAGGACTTTGTGATGTGTTCAACTCTGAATGACACCAACATCCCCGCAAGACCCTGCAGAGGAGGCACTGCCTGCTGGCCTGCTGGCCCCACCGCCCGCCCCTCCCTTCCCACCCCACTGCCCTGCCGGGAGTGCCCTGCTCCCCCCTCGTCCCACACCAGTCCTCCAAGCCCTGCAGGCCCCAGCCGTGCAGCTGCTGCCCTCCTGGGTCCGGGAGACAGCTCTCCTGTCCTGCTGTCAGCACCTGGGGCTCAACACGGCTGCAGGTGCCACGTCACAGATGTCAGCTCCAACAGAGGCGCACCCTTGTGCCCTGGCACCACAGGTGGCGTACGGGGGGTGGGAGGGGACAGAGGGGACACCAGCTACAGGCCTGGATACAGGGGCAGCTGTGGAAGCAGAGCAGCCGTGAGCAGGGTGGCAACAATAGAGCCACCTGGGGGATGTGGGGATTAACCAGTGTCCACACCGCTGCCCAGGCCAGAAACGGGCAGGTCTGAGCCCACACTGTGCCACTCCGTCCAGGCAGTGCCTTTGCTACCTCAACTGCACTTCTTATCCTAGGAAAGGAGAGTGGAAAGGAAGGAGGGAAGGCGGAGGAGGAAGTAGTGGCGGGAAACTGATCAACACTACCCCAAGACATCCAAGATCTTGACACCCCCACCTCTCCACCCTCCCCCTCCCTCAGCCATCCCACCTATACACACACACACACACACACACACACACACACACACACACACAGAGTCAGGCACTGTCTCCTGCTCAGGACAGCGGGCTTCTAAGAAGGTCTTTGGAAATAAAGTGCCAGCCACAAGCTGGGCTTTGTGACACTGGACCTGCTGCCACAATGTTCCTGCAGGCCTGGGATGCACTGGCCCCAGAGTCAAGGACCCACAACCTGGGCCCACCCCCAGCCCCTAGGCCCCGCTCCCAGCCCACCTCTCCAAAGACAATCCTGGGTGGCTGCCGAGAGAGTTGCTTGGTCGGCTTCACTGTGGTTTTCCACGTCCTCCCAAAGAAGTGTCGGTAGGTGATGTCAAAGAGAGATACTCGCAGATGGCACTCAACCTCCAATAGCACCTCCAGCGCACCCTAGGAGACAAAAGAGATGAGCCCTGCCATAAGCCGCCCTGGGGACACTGAGGGGCCACCTGGCACCGAGACATGGGCGCTGCCCCAAGTATGCAGCCATCTGCAGCTCAATCTGCTTTGCTCTTGGTAAGGTTAAAGTCAGGGTGCTCAGCTCTGCAACGGCAATCAGAGCACTGAGGTTCTCCGGACACTGGTGACACGGGCTCAGGATGCACCCAGAGCCAGCGAGCTACAAGGGAGACTTTCAATTGATGTATCCCCTACTTTGGAGAGAGGGTCTTACTAAGTTCCCGGGCTGGCCATGAATTTTCGATCCTCCTGCCTCAGCCTCATGGGGCTGGGATTATAGGTATGGACCAATTGCCCAGCTCTTTACAGTGTCTCTCTGTAGCCCCAGTGAGCATATGAGCGGTAACCTGGGCCTGGAACACTGCCCCCTGCTCTGCCCACAGGCCAGGCCCTCAGCACCTGCACCTCCGACCTGCTTGGGCACCTGTCTCCTCTCCTCTCCATCTTCCTGCACCCTTCACTTCCTCACCACTCACCCAGCGTCGCCCCAGGGAGGTCAGCCCCAAGTGGGGCTCGGACTCTGCCCCCTGGCTCAGAAGCCAGGCCCTCCAGCTCCGCACAGCCCTGGACCCAGGCCCTTGCTCTGTGTCTCCAGATCGGCTCCATACCCCGCTGAGAGCTCGGGGGCAGGACCCAAGAAAGAGCCACCTGCATTTCTCCCTGATCCAAGCAAAACAGGCACCAACACATACCAAACGAGATCAAAGCAGCTGTCCGCAGGAAAGAATCAGTGTCCAGGACAAATTAAGCCAAAACACTAGGTGGGGCGGGAGAAGAAACACACTGAAAGAGCCAATGAAGTACCTGAAGGTACTAACGGAGGGCGGGACCTCCCCGCCCAACACCTCCCTCGGAGAAGCCTGCAGCTCCAAAGCCCTCAAATCTCACTGCATCCAGAGCCTTGAGAGCTCCCACGGTGAGCCAAGTCATTTTCTTCCCTGATGTGTTTCCAACCACTGTCCCAGGTGTCGCATCCTGTTTTTGTAGAATATACCCCACATTTCTCTGTGAACTCTGGTAATCTGCTGTCCTTTATAGACATGCTGGTGTGACACCTGCATTTTAAGGGTGTCTGTGCTCCCACCACTGTTCTCCCCTACCCTTGACGAGCTAGGGCAAGGGAGCCACTAGGCTCTCAAGAAATGAGTCAGGAAGCTCCCGGAAACTGTCTATAGCTCATTACTTCTTCCTTTAACATCTGATGAAATTCAACACCATGTCTTTCATGTCCGTCAGATGCACGCTGCTCCTTGCCCCATTCATAGCCCAGAAGTCGGCCTCGCCTTGGGGGTCACTCCAAAGAACCGGCTTCTGACTCCCTCGCTAGCGTCTCCAGCAGTGCTCAGGCGGTTACCGCTGCCCGTCGGCCCTGTCTGTGCTTGTCACTGCCTTCGCCTCTCTCTTTTCTCACACAGTTAGAGAAAGCTACACGTTTCCATCAAAGGGTTGCCATTATCCACAGCTCATGAATTTTTATATCTTTTCCCATTACTCGGTTCAAATTAATTTCAAATTTCTCTATGAAGTCTTCCTGGGCTGAAGGGTTGTTTGGCAGTGTGTCAACTTCCTATGATCAGAGGATTTTCCGGGCCCGTCTGCCAGTCTCACTGCTGACTTCCACTTCAGTGACACTGTATCTGTGAGCATTCTCGCTATAACCTCAGCCCTTTTCAATGTTTTGAGATGTTTTTGTAGCCTAGCACCTGGCCTCGAGTGGCCCTCCCACACCTTCGCTCTGTGCTCACGGGGGTGGAATTGAAGAAATCTCAACGTGCCTGACAGTTTCCAGTTCTTTTTTAATCTATATGTTCCATTGATTGGTGTGAGAGAGAGGAAGAAAGTCTCCAGCCCACAGGCCCCCTCACCTCTACCCAGTTCTGCCCCCAGAACAGGACCTGGGGTCTCGGAAGGCTCCACCTGCAGGAGCTTGCGGTGCCCAGGCTGCAGGGACACTGGGTTGTGCCGAATGCCTGCCTCGCTTCTGGGAGCCTGGCGTGTGCGCACACATTAGGGCATATCCTGACTCCTGGCTGGGGCTCCATCCGCACCCCATGTGCCAGCTCAGGTAAGGCCCCTGGGTGTGCACCTGCTCCTCTGTGTCCATGGCTGTGATGCGTCTAGACCGTGAGTCCTCTGAGAGACTCTTGCAGTCCAGGGGCAGCACGGAGCATCAGGGGTACGTGCACACTGCATCTATCGCACCCTCCCTGTGGGCGGCCGTACAGAGAGCACACTTGCCCAGCGTGGCTCAGGCCCAGTTCCCTCCCTAATCCCCCACCAAAGAAAAGAATAAATCAAAGGAAAGCAGCGTGCCCTCATCCCTAGCCCTGCTCTTCACCTTGAAATCTACTTTGTCAGACACTGGCAGGGTCACAAGATCTTTATGCTTCATACTTACAGTTTTTCCTCCATCTTTTTCCCAGGAGCTTCTCATTTCAAACTAAGAACTGAACAAAACCAGCAAAAAGACTGGCAAAGTTTATGTGAAAAACTGAAAAGGAAGAGGGCCGGCCTGATAGCTCAGTGGACTAAAGCTCCTGTTTAGGCACAGTGCAACAGTGCAGCACCCGGGGTTCAATCCCTGGCAAGCTATGCTGGCCCACCAGCTCAGCCAGGCAGCTGAGACTGGGTGCATGCCTATAATCCCAGTGCTTGGCAGGCTGAAAACACGAGGGTCACTATGAGTCCGATCTGTGTAGTGAGACCCTGCAGACTCTTACTAAGATACATAAAAATAAATAAATATATATATATATATATATATATATATATATATACATACACAGTAGTAGTAGGAGTAGTATCTTCGTAGTATCTTCTTCAAGAACAGGGTACGGGGCCAGGAGTGCTGGTGCACACCTATAATACCAGCACTCGGGAGGCTGAGGCAGGTGGATAGCCATGAGTTCAAGGCCAGCCTGAGCTACATTGGGTGACCCTGTCTCAAAAAACCTAAATAAGTAAATACATACATATATAAATAGAAAGTATAGAAAATAAGCTAAGCTATCACTTCTTTAAGAAAAATATGTAAGCATGTTTATCTGTTATACTTGCTTAGGATTTTTAGAACGTACAAAAACACGTGACAGTGGCTGTACCTACAATGGCATCGCATTCCCTGGGCACACGATGGATGATCCCTTCTCCTGCGTCCTTGTGAATTTCGATCTATGTGCACTACCTTTTCAAAAATAACATAAAGCGGGAAAGGAGCCCGGGGCCAGGAACGTCTGCCCCCCAGACGGCTGCCGCATGCTCTGCACACCACTCCTCCCCTGCGGGCAGGCAAAGCTGCCCCCATCCCCAGGGCTGCAGTGAGAGGCGCAAGAAGCAGCACAACCACAAAGTTCAAGGCAACGAAGCCGCGAACGCACACTTCCAGGTGCCGACACCAGGGCAGGGGCCAGCAGCAGGACTGGGAAGGGGTTCGTGGGGCCTTTAGTAGCCACCAAGTATGCACAGGCCCCGCACTCCGCAACTCCCCTGTACGCAAGTAGCTTCCGCAGGCTGCGGGGGAGGGCCACCTTGGCAAGCTCACCCCGGAACACGAGGGCCTCCCAAGGACATGCACGTCCCGCAGGAGGCAGCGGGAAGCACACTCACCCAGCAGCTCAAGGGCACAGGTGGCTGCAGAGCCAGCAGGGCACAGTCCTGCACACACAGGAGGCTGTGGTAGCTCAAGCCACAGGTGGAGCTGCCTGGATATCCAGAACTTTGTAGCTGTATCGCTGCCTGATAGGCTGACCGCAGCCAGGCCCAGGGGTGCACAGGGCCACCTCTTGCAAGCCATCTGACTCAGATACACCCCTGGAAATCAGGCTCCTTGGGCATGCACAGCGCTCCACTGTGGGCAGAAGAATCCCTCGCCCAGTGTCCAAAGCGCTGACCCTGCTGCTGAGTGCTGTCCTCCTGCTGAGGGGCCACTTTCCCTCCGGGCACTGCCACGGCCCAGGCAATGGGCATGGCGATGAGACTCGGTAGGCAAGTGAAAATCAGTGGTAACTGGAGACCTCCTCATATCTGACAATAGCAAATGTCATCACCTGCTTAATTAGTGGCCCATCAAGCCACTTCAGGACACACTGAAACGCAGTGGACTCCTTCAGAAGCTGCCGGGCTCTCTGCGGATGCGGGGGGACAAGAGCATTCTGGGCAAAGATCTTGTTCCAGTCGCTCATTCTGCTCGCCTGATCCTCTCCTGGGCCTCGGGGTCACCTGCGCCAAAGGAAGAGAGAAGACGTCAGGACCAGGTGCTCAATTCCCAAGCTCCCGCTGCGACCCCAGTGGAGCCCCAGCACTGCAGCCTGCGCAGCTGGCCCATACCCGCGCGGCCTCCCCTGGGAAATGTGCCCACATCTTTCCACAGGTACCCCCCACCCCCTTTCATGGGCCATTTAGTGCACAGCTCCACTGACTTCATGTCTGACTCAGGGGTGGGCCCTGCCTTTGCTACTTTTCTTAATGCTGAGACAGAATACCTGATGTCCCAAGTTAAAGGAGGCCAGGTGTATTCTGCTCACAGTTTGTAGAGGTTTCAGTTCATAGTGGCTGGCCCTCAGGCAGGGAGCACAGCAGAGGGGCATCGCAGAGGAGCCACAGTTCATAGTAAAGCCAGGCAGGCAGAAGGCAGCAAGCAGCAAACTAGGAGTGACCCTCTTCCTGTCCCTTCTATTTCATCCAGGCTACCTGCCCTTAATCCTAGCATCACACAGTGCAGTGCATCAAGCCAGCATCATATCTTTGGTCCCAGCAGCACACATCCCAGATGCAGCCATCCCCAAAAGGCCCCACCTACGACAATGAGGCTCTGGGGACTCATCTAGACGCAAACCATAACAGGTACCACAGGGGAACACAAGCTGAGTGGCAGCTTAAGCCCAGCGCTAGGGCAGGGCTGGTCTGGAGTCCATACAGCAGGGCCCAATCAGCACCAAGGGAACACCGTGCTCAGAGCCTCCTCTGGCTCTGTTCAGAGAGGAAACTATGGCCCTCGGAGAGAAACTAGCAGTCTGGAGCCACCAGCAGCCACATGGATGTACCCACATGCAAGCAGCTACTGGATGTACCCATCAAAAAGAAAGAACAGTGCCAGAGCCCAGCCAGCAGGTGTAGAGGTCACCCTACAGCCAGCCACCCGGACAACTCAGGACCCCCCCCCCCGGCCCCTGGGCTTCCGCCGGGCTGACACAAATCACAGCCTTGGACCTGGACATGGACCTTCACCTCATAGAGACACAGCAGCCAGGAGAAAGTGCAAGCAGGTGTCCCTAACAGCCACTCCCTTCCAAAGTGTCCCCAGGGCCCTCAAGGCCGGCACTAGCTCCTACAGCGGGGCTGGGGCTGGCACCCTGATTAGGCTCTCTAGCAACCACAGCCAAAGACACCAGGAAAACTGTGAACTTGGGACAGCTTGGCTGCTCGGTGTGCAGATTCAGACTCTGCGTGATAGCATGGGAAAGGGGGTCCGGGGAGACGGCTCAGTAAAGTAAGCACTTCCCTGGCAAGCACAGGGGCCTGAGTTCAATCCCCGGTTCCGCAAATAAATAAATAAACAACAAAATAAAGTAAAAAGAAGGCATAGCCCTGGCAACCCCATGGATGGCAGACACCAAGGAGGCTGTGGAATGGGGCTGCCAGAGAACACGAGCTTCCTGTTTGTCTGTCAAGGCCCTTAAGAGTGATGGAGAGGCAGCCACACTTCCTGAGGCCCAGGCCCTCCGCAGACTCTCTCCACTGCCAGTGAAGACGGCCTGTCACATCACGGAAGTGAGGCAGCAAGAGACAGCAGCTGAGCGTCGCGCGATGGCAGGGCCACGTAACTCCCTGAACCGCAATGCTCCAGGTGGCAGTATGTGGTGGTAAAGAACACGGCATGAGACACGGAGCTGGGAAGGGTGGGACGTGGCGCAGGCCAGTCCTTCAGGAACCGCTGCGTGTGGGAGCAGGGGCGTGGCAGGGCCCTCCCAGTGTGGATGACAATGGGTGGGTCTCCCGAGCTTCCATCAGAGCAGCACAGACGTGTGTGGGGAGACGGTGCTCTCTGAAAATTTCAGCAGGAACACAAAACTACCCCTCTTTGTGCCAATTTTTTGTTCTGGAAAGCGTAGCTTTTCACTTTTTAGAGAGTTCTTTTATTATGTTGAAATTAACAGGTTTGTTGTTATTTTTAAACAAATTTGTGTTTTTAACATTTCGCTCCAGCCGAGGAGATAGCTCAATGGTTTAAACACCTACCTGGCAAGCACAAGGTCCTGAGTTTGGATCTTGGTACCAAAAGAAAGGGGGTCCTTTAAAAAAACTTCTCACTTTTGATTCTAATACAGAAAATACCAACAACCACAACTCACATAAAAAGACTCCTTGGGATCTTCAGTAACTTTTTAAAAAATAGAGAGGTCTGAGACCCTGAAGTTTGAGGGGTTTGGGGAATATAGAACATGGAGAGTGAAAAAGGACATGCTGGCCAACCTGGGGTGTCCCTTGGCCTCAAGGGACCTTGCCCAGGATCCTGCCTCCCTAGAAATGCACCTTGGGGGCCATATGTACCTCAGAAGACAGAATCAAGCTGTTACCATGGGAACATGGCTAGCATACAGCGTGGCTGGGTTTCCTCATTCATCATGGGCTGCTGTTTCTCAACACTTATCTCATCCTGCAGGAGGAGCCCCGCCATGTTCCCTGCTCTGGTTCAGAGGACGGGTGGCCCCCACTGAGCCACCAAAGACAATGTTCTCCAGGGAACTCAGCCCAGCTAACCCTGCCGCCATGCCCACAGCTGCCTAGGCCCAGCTACCTTGAATCTCGGGCTCCCTGGGTACCACAGAGGCTGGGGGGAGGAACTCCAGGAGATCCCAGGATTGTGAGGGGGAGGGCAGGCGCAGGCACCAGAACAGACCCCATGGGAGGAGGGCTGAGGGTAGGAGGTCCCCCGTGCCCCCTACAGCAGAGCAACACCCCACCAAAGGCCCCTGAAACTGCTCCCCATCTTCCAAGAGCTCAGTAGTGGCCTCCACAGATGCCCTCCTGTTCCTAAGCTATGTCAGAGTAGAAGGCACCTGTGTGATTAACACAGGCCGAGATGGGAATCATCCCAGGCCACAAGGGACCTTATGAGACACTGGCAGGGAGGGGTCAGAAAAGAGCCCGGGTGCCAAGAGAAGCGGCCTGGAATCAAGGGATGGGATGGGGGCGCTCTGGAAACTGCTCCCCTAGCGCTTCCAGAAAGGATCTGCCCTGCGCAAGCCTGCAGTTAACCCAAAGAGACTGAATCTGAACTTAACTGGAGAAAAAAAAAATCTGTGTCATTTCAAGCCATGACCTGCGCGCAGCCGGGGGCGCATTCTCCAGGAGGGGCTCCTAGATGTCCCTCGGGCCCAACGAACTCCCTGGCTCCCAAGACCCTGGTGCAGCTGCTGGCCACAGCACTGGCCACTCAAGGGCCGGCTTTTGGCAGGAGGAACCCTCATCCTCCTGCATCCTTGGTGCCACTCGCCGCAGCTCCACACCAAGCCTCAGGAGGACGGCCCTCATGCTCTGCTGGGTTACTGTCCTGAAACAGTGCTGTCTCCCAGGGACCCTTCATGATGAAACAGAGACAGACGCATGCACACCCACTTCACGTCCCTGGAAGGAACGCTACCCCACACAGGACCCCAGTGACCTCCTCACCAGATCCCAGTGCCACCTCTGGCCAGCAGATGCTGCTAAAGAGCAAGCTTTGCCCTGATCCTCCAACACCCGCAGGCCAGGCTGTAGAGGAAGGGGTGTATATCCTGGAACAGCTATAGTCTGAGGGAGGGGTGACACCTGGGACACCCGGGGTGGGTGCCAGACAGCCAGGGACTCTTCCCCCACCCCACCTAGCCCACCTCCTTAGGGTGAGCATGGATCCCCATCTCCACCTGCTTCCCACACAGATCCACAGAGAAATCACATATGCACAGAGCCCTGCATTAAATGCTGTCCTGGAGGACCATAAACTCTACACTGAGAACTGTCCAGTGATTAAGGTGCAAGAAAGGCAGGGAGACCCATCAGGCACTGAACATCAGAAAAGGGCCCGTGCTTTGAAGAACCAAAGAATGGACTCTCTGGGGGGAAAAAAGGACAGGCATCAGCTTTTACTATGCACCTATCTTGAGCCAGGAACTCAGAGACATTTCCTTAATTCTTATTCCAACAACTGAGATAAATAACATCACTGTTCCATCCCACAGAGGAGACTTTAATGAGACTCGGGTTCAGTGGCCATCCAGTGACAACGTAAAGCTATGCCATCCCAGCCCACTGATCAAGAGAAGGCAGGGAGATGAGATGCCCCAAAGTGAGGGTGACAGGACATGGGGGGGAGAAGAGCCCAAGGATCAGGCTGGTCCTCAGACCTCCCCCACTCCAGGAAAGCTGTTCTCTTTCCTATCTGTTTCCAATCTACAAAACGAGGGCTGTGAAGTCTTCATGTCTACACACATTAAGCGAGTAATAATGAAATGCAAGCACCCATCCAGTTCCACACACAGGAGACTGACAAAGGCCTCATCTCCAAGAATCTGAAACTCCA
>PVKA01052774.1:0-11546 GCA_004027165.1 Ctenomys sociabilis
CAACCTAAGACAGGCACTGCCCCCTCAAGGGATGGCCAAGTAAGCCTTACATAAAGAAACAAAATTTAAAAAGGGGACCTGTGGAGGGCACCGTAGTCCAGAAGCCTTCGTTTCTATTCCTTTTATGGACATAAGTTACACTTCCTGTAGAATTGCTGCATCATGACTTCCTGCCTCGTGTTCCTTTGGTTAGACTTCCTGTCATGTGCTCCTTTAGTTGATCACCTGAGTATTGTGAGCCTATAGCATTACGCTAATATACCTACGTCATCAGTGACGTTGACTTCCCTTCCCTCTGCTATATAAGCTGTATCACTTCCTTAAATAAACGAGACTTGATCAGAATCCTGTCTTGTCTCCATTTCTTGCGCATCTGTTCTTTGTCTTCGTTAGTCCCCTCTCCTCCCCTAGGTGCCCTGTGTTGACTGACCCGCTGGACGGGACATAAGATGATGCCAAGATGAACAATGTGAGATTAATTGGCATCAATGAGAATGAAGAAGTCAATATAAATGATATAAAGAGAATATGGGCACAAGTAATCACAGAAAACTTCCCAAATATGAGGAAACAATCCAACATTCAGGTAATCAAAGCTTACAGAACACCAAATAACTTCAACCCAACTAAAAATATATTGAGACATATAATAGTCAAGATCCCCAGAAATCCAACACAAGAGTAATATACTGAAAACTACTAGAGAGAAGAAGCAGATCACATTCAAAGGAAAACCCATCAGGATAATGGCCAAATTCTCTTCACAAACCATGAAGGCAAGGACAACATGGAACATAGTTCATCAAGTCCTGTATGAAAACAAATTCCAGCCCAGACTATTATACCCTACAAAACTCTCCTTCAGATTCAGTGGAGAAGTGAAATACTTCCATGACAAAGAACAACTAAAGAATTTCATGATGACAAAGCCATTCCTACGCAGGCTACTGAAAGATGTTCTAGAGAGAGACCACAATGACCATGAATGAGAATGGAAGGAACCCACTAAACAGGGAAAACAATTAAACACGGGACAAAAAGGAGTAAACAACAGCAGGTAAATATCATGACAATTGTAAGCCAACACATTTCATTGATAACCATCAGTATAAATGGGCACAATTCACCAATTAAGAGAAATAGTCTGGCACAGTGGATGAGGAAACAAAATCCAACAATATGCTATATACAAGAAACACACTTAACTCAAAAAGACATTCATAGGCTTAAAGTTAAAGGATGAATAACAATACTATATTCCCCAACAGCTCAGATAAAAACAGAAGTAGCAATTACATTCTCAGACAATCTGAACTTCAAACCAAGAATGATCAAATGATGCAAAGAAGGCCACAATATATTGGTTAAGATAAAAACTTGAGGGGAAGAGGTAACACTCATAAATATTGATGCTCCAAACACAGGAGCAACCAACTATATAAGACAAATCTTAATGGGCATGAAAATAATATCCAAGGCCACATCTTAACAGGAGACCTTAACACCCCCTTATCTCAAAAAGATGGATGAACCAGACAAAAAATTAGCAAGGAAGTAGCAGAATTAAACCAGAGTTTGGAACAATTGGACATGGCAGAAATATATAGAGTGTTCCACCGAACCACAGCTGAATAAAAATGTTTTTCAGCTGCACATGGGTCATTTTTTAAATAGACCACATACTAGTCCATAGATCATGCATAAGTGTATGCAATAAAACAGAAATTATCCCACGCTGGAACTAAACAAGAAACAAGAAAGACCCCCTAAATTCATAGAAATTAAACAACACCTCAGTAAGCAATCAATGGGTCACAGAAGAAATTAAACAAGAAATTCAACAATATCTACAACTCAATGAAAAGTCAACCAAAACTTACCAGAATTTATGGGATGCGAAGAAAGCATTTCTTAGAGGGAAAATCATAGCTATGAACTCACACATTAGGAAAACAGATCAGAAACAAATAAATACCCTAATGTTGCACCTCCGACATCTAGAAAAAGAAGAGCAAACAAAACCCAGAGCCAAAGATGGGAAGAAATCATAAAGATTAGAGCAGAAATTAATTCAATTGAGATGAAGAAAATAGTTCAAATAATCCACAAATCAAAAAGCTTGGTCTTTGAAAAACTAAATGAAATTAATAAGCCCCTATCCAACCTCATTGAAAAGAGGAAAGAAAAAATTCAAATACAGGAAATAAGGAATGAAAAGGGTGAAATCACCACAGACCCAGTCGAAATTCAGAAGATTATCAATGGTTACTTAGAGAATCTTTACGCTCACAGAATAGAAGACAAAGAAGAAATGGACAGATTCCTCTAAAGGTACAAATTGCGAAAACTGAACCGAGAAGATGTAACAACTCTCAATAAGCCAATAACATCCAAGGAAATATGAAACATAATAAAAAGCCTACCGAAAAAGAAAAGTCCAGGTCCTGATGGATTCACAGCTAAATTCTACAAGAACTATATAGAAGATATAATCCCTACACTCCGCAAACTCTTCAATGAAATTGCAAAGGAAGCAGTCCTCCCAAAATCATTTCTGGAGGCAAGTATAATACTGATTCCAAAACCAGGGAAAGACACAACCAAAAAAAGAGAACTACAGGCCAATCTCACTCATGAAAGTAGATGCAGAAATCCTAGCAAACACAATGCAAAAAAATCATCAAGAAGATTATACACCTTTACCAGGTATGACTCATCCCACAGATGCAAGAATGGTTCAATATTCGAAAATCTATAAATATAATACACTATATTAATAGACTGAAATCTAAAAACCACACAATCATCTCAATATATGCAGAAAAAGCGACTGAGGAAGTCCAACACTCATTTATGTTCAAAATCCTACAGAAAATTGGAACAGATGGACTCTACCTCAATTTGATGAAAGCCATCTATGACAACCCAATGGCTAATATAATTCTAAATGGGGAAAAACTGAATCCTTTTACTCTTTGATCTGGTACAACACAAGGATATCCCCTATCACCCTTCCTATTCAATATAGTTTTGATGTAATTAGCAATAGCCATTAGACAAGTGGGAGAAATAAAAGGAATAAGAATAGGTGAAGAAGAAATGAAATTATCACTATTTGCAGATGACATGATACTTTACTTGGAAGAACCAAAAAATTCCACCAAGAAACTACATTCAGTAGCGTAGCAGGATACTAAGTCAATACTCAAATATCGATAACATTCCTCTATACAGATAAAAAAAAACACTGAGAGGGAAACTATAGAAACAATACTTTTTGTAATAGCACCATGGAAAACGAAATACTGTGGAATTGACTTAACCAAGGAAGTCAAAGATCTTTTCACAGAAAACTACAATACGCTAAGAAAAGAGATTATAGAGGATTTCAGAAAAAGGAAAGGTATTCCCTGCTTCTGGATAGGAAGAATCAACATTGCGAAGATGGCCATACTCTCAAAGTTGTACAGATTTAACAAAATCCCTATCAAACTGCCACCAACATACCTCCCAGACCTAGAGAAATCATTCCTAAAATTTATTTGGAAAGAGAAAAGACCTAGAATAGCAAAGAAAATCCTGGCCAACAAAGACAAGGCAGGAGCCATCACAATTCCTGACTTAAAATTATACTACAAAGCTACTGTGATAAAATCAGCATAGCATTGGAACAAATTAGACCTAAGGACCAATGCAATAGACTAGAAGATGCAGAGGTCACTACAAACAGACTCAGCCACTTGATCTTCAATCAAGAGACCAAACATGCTTACTGGAAGCCAGACAGCCTCTTTAACAAATGGTACTGTTAAAACTGACTTTCTACATGCCAAAAACTAAAACTTGACACAGCTCTATGCACTACACACCATGCACTAAGCTAAAGTCAAAATGGATTAAAGATCTAAACATTAAAACAGAAACACTCAATCTCCTGGAAGAGAAAGTAGGAGGAACTCTTGAAGACATAGGGGTAGGTAAAGAGTTCATGAACAAACATGTATTTGCATGGGAAGCACTTGAAAGAATCAAAATTGGGATTAACTCTTCTGTGTAACAAGAGTTAATCTTCTGTCTTCCAGTAAGCATGTTTGGCCTCTTGATTGAAGATCAAGTGGCTGAGTCTGTTTGTAGTGACCTCTGCATCTTCTAGTCCATTGCATTGGTCCTTAGGTCTAATTTGTTCCAATGCTATGCTGATTTTATCACAGGAGGAGCTTCTGAACATCAAAAGAAATTGTCAACAAGTGAAAAGACAAACCACAAACTTCACAAAAATCCTAATAAGTACTCATACAAAGGACTGCTCTCTAGAATATATAAAGAGCTAAGATATATTAGGGCCATCAAATTTAAAGATCTAATCCAGAAATGGGCATCTGAGATGAATACACACTTCTCAGAGGACAAAATTAAAGAAGCAAATAAATATATGAAAAAAATGCTCCACATTGCTAGCCATCTGTCGAATGAAAATAAAAACAACACTGAGATACCATCTCACTCCAGAAAGAATGGCTATCATAAGGAAATCAACCAACAACATGCACTAAGAAGAGATGTTGGAGAGGTTATGGGGAAAAGGGAACACTTCTCCACTGCTGGTGGGAATGTAAACTGGTACAACCATTGTGGAGATCAGTGTGGAAACTCCTCAAAAAAGTAGGACTGAAAATTCCATTCAAGCTGGCTATTCCCCTAATGGGAATTTTCTCAGAGGAACTGATATATGTTTACCTATTTTTATAGCAGCACAATTTGTGCTAGCAAAATCTTGGAAACAACCAAGATGCCCATCACATGAGTAATGGTTGAAAAAGATGTAGTAATTCTATATAATGGAGTATTACTCAGCTATAAAGAATGATAAACTTGAAGCATTTATATTGAAGTGGATGCCACTTGACCATATACTCATAAGTGAAATAATCCAGACACACATGTGCAAATACTGTATAGTCTCCCTCGTATAAGAAGTCAAAAGAAGAAATACAAATAGAAATGTATAACATCTAAAAAGAATTTAGTCGGATAGTTAGGGCAAACTGAACAGCATGTACTGCAGGGTATGAATTAGCTTCTCTTCTGGATGGTTAACAACTTAAGTTCACAGAACAAAAATTGGAGAAATAGAAGTGATGCAAGGTCAGCCAACATTTTGGCCCTAGTTTTTCAAGGTCAGTGAAGACTCAGGACATAGGAGAACCTGTACTGTAATGTCACAGAACTCCGCTGTGCCTCAAATTTTCTGATCAACAGGATTATGGAGCCACAGATGAAGGCATTCGATGATCTATAGTATGCCTAAGGAGAGTCACATGGAGAGAAAATTTTCTCTCTGTCTCTCACAGAAAGCAAACTAGTCCAGCCATGACCATGACTCATCCACAGGGCTGACACAGACTAAGGATTACATAGTGAGGTATAGGATTAGAAGATAAACCCTGAGTGGACTTGAATGACCTCATCAAATTCAAAAGCTACATTTCTTGTTATATAGGTCTTGCTTTATCACAGTCTTGACCATCCAGCAGAAAAGTATAAAAATGTGATATACAAAATAAGGCCACAATAAGTTGAGCTGTAAGTCTCTATAGCCAACAACTTCTTCAGATAACTCACTATTATTGTGGAGTGCTGTACTGTGTTTGATTGTGTTGCTGAGTTCAGGCACCTGTACTGGTTGAGTGACAATGGAGTGCCCATCTTTGCCAGTTGTAAACAAAAAAAAGGGGGATACAAAGGAACAACCATGATGTGCTTGTACAAACAGTACAGTTAGGATAAATATGCAGTACTTCTGCATAATTCTACGAGAAGCAAAATTTGCACTAATAGTTTTTGGATAGGATATTATGTTGGCTTCTGGTGCTATGGACAACCACTAGGAAAATAACAAGGTAGAAACTATTAATTATTGAAAGCGTACTATAATTCAGCTTCAAAAAAATAAGATAAGCATACAGCTACATTCTCTTAATTCATTGATTAGAGACATCTGCTCTAATAGTGTTTGTAAGTAGAATATCATGTATGGACCTTGTACAACAACAAACTACTACAAAAACAATATGCAATGTATTAATTATTGAATCTGTCCCATTAATTTGATTTGAAACTGTCTCACTATTTGTTCTTCAATTAAAAAATTCATTTGCACATATTAAAAATTAATTAATTTTTATTAATTTGCACATATTAAAACAGTGTAAAGGAGAAAGTTACAGATGTGTTGCTATAAAACAAACAAGGAGAGCAAATTGTAGGCCAAATTCTCCACATACAACAATTATTAACCTCTATTTTGTAAGAACTCTTTCATATGTACCAATAAATATGTTGAAAGAAAGATCTATGCCATTGAAAGGGCCAGGGAGATGGCTCAGTGGAATAAGTGCTTCCTTAGCAAGTTCAAAGGCATGAGTTCAATTCCCAGTTGCACAAAAACAAAAAGAAAGATACATACCACTGAAAATATGCTGAGGACAGGTGCCTCCAACTGGCTTGTGGAATGAGTGGACAGCATTGGCTAAGTGAAAACAAAGTTGAACAATTTTCTCGATCTATATCACCACCCAGTAAGCAGTTTGTCTATGGTGCTTACCATATTCTTGTAGTCTATGCAGTAGCAGAAATAATCAAACATATTTTGTTGTCACCTGTATGACTTTAAGTATTGTTAGTTTCCCCTCTGTT
Organism: Ctenomys sociabilis; assembly: GCA_004027165.1. Taxonomy (NCBI): domain Eukaryota; kingdom Metazoa; phylum Chordata; class Mammalia; order Rodentia; family Ctenomyidae; genus Ctenomys; species Ctenomys sociabilis. The sequence goes on from PVKA01052774.1 coordinate 6,697, forward strand.
AACATATTAATATTACCCAGAAGTACTCCATGAGGTACAACAACACCAAATGATGTTCTAGAGAGCATGACAACCTTGAAAAATGCATAAAAAGAATGCATGGAAAAGCCCCCTGGGGAGTCCTGTCGGGTAGCTAAACATTTGTGGCCACTGCCTCCACGCACATGAGAATGTATAAGCATGTAAATTTTCCTAATTTTAATAGTGACAGTTTCTTAACCTGTTGAATCCTACTGCCTTTCAGAGAATTTAAAAGTGTATTTTATGCCCTTTTCAGGAATAGAATAATATAAAGTGTTAATATTCAGTGGGTTATATTTTCCTTTTATTCAAGGTTTAAATTTTCAAAAACAAACAAGGAAACACAATATCTATTGTTTACCTCTTTATTTATATTTGATTTTCCTAACCATTACTTTATATCTTTTAGCAAAAAACAATCCTTTAAGAAAAGCTTTAAAAGAGTGACCAATTCACACTGATTTCTACCAATTGCAAAGGACATGTATGGAATTATTAATAAAAACACATTGTGAAATCATTCTTATAGTGTAATATATGCAAATGACAACTTTTAATATAAGGCAATTAAAACCAAGTAAGCAGAGATAGTATTGACTATTTCATATAGAAGATGGGATTAGAATCATCCTGAAGACTCAAAACACAAACTAAAAGGAAAATAATCATCTAAGAGAACAAAAGGATTTGGGTTTTGTTGGAACTCAAATAAAGGTCTGTTTATACTCAGCAGTTACTGCTGCCCCAACCAGCCACTATATTTATACTTGCCATAAGTATCAGGCTGAAAGTCACCTTTAATACTCTGTCCCTGTAAATCACCTAAGCAAATTCAGAGTTCTGCCTAGGGGAAATAAGACAGAGAAAACCTACTAAACTCAGTCCAAAAAGAGTTTGTAACTTTAGAATGTTTGGTTTTCTACAATTAATTTTCCCTTTTTTGATAACTATTTTACTTCCTGAATTCACTTCTTAAAAATAAAGTAAATGAACTAAAAATTAGCTTGCATGCCTGTAATTGCTAGAATGAGTAAAATATGTGTGTAGAGTGTGTAAAATGACAATCATACACACATATAACCCGATGCTCCTCAGAAGCTCTTACCATCCTCTTTAGACTTGACCAAGATGAACACTCAAATAAAAAGTTCCTGCAAATGGAAAATACGAAACGGAACCAAATAAATGTCAACTACTAGAATCTGTGCTACACTCATTGCACATGTTGCCACAAGAATATCTTGCTAGTTACTGCTGCACACAAAGAATCTCTGGTCAACAGTTGCAGGGGAAAAACCTAAGACTCTCTTTTCTTCTAAAAGAATTGGTGCAAATTTAATCATTGAAAAAAAAAAAAGATTTTCTGGTTCAAACAAATTTTAGGAATGACTTCTCTAAATCTGTGAGATATGTTGGTGGTTTTTTGATAGGGATTGCATTACATCTCTAGAACAATCTTGGGATTTTTACAATGTTGGTTCTTATCCAGGAGCAAGGAATGTCTTTCCATTTTCTGAAATTCTTTTTGATCACTTTTTACAGAGTACTGTAATTTTCATTGAATAGATCTTTTACTCCCTTAGTTACATTAATTCATAAGTATTTCATTTTTCATGGTGCTACAGAAAATGGTATTGTTTCTCTAATTTCTCTCTCACTGTGTTTGTTATCTGTGTAGAGGAATGCTATTGACTTTTGGGTATTGACTTTATAACCTACTATGCTACTGACATTAAATTGTTTTTTAAAAAGATAATAAAAGAAAATGGGAAACAAGAACAAAAATTTAAGACTTCTTCGAAGCATGTGGTAATATTCAATCATATGACCAGGCTTATATAACTATATCTGTTAATCTGAGCAATATATTTGACGATAAAAATAGATAATATATCAATCACTATTAATCAGCTCTTATTTTGAAAAACTGTAACATATGTATTGTTATATGTTACTCTGTTTCTATCTTTGCTTTTAGTTTTTCATGCTCTTGTTATTACTCTTCGAAATAAAAGTGCAATAAAAAAGAGAAGGTACAATTTAACAAGTTACCATATATTTTAAACAAAGGAAATGCTATCAAAGCAAAAAATGACTTTTTGTTATCACTTGTTTGAATTAAGCTTTCTTTCTTCTACCTTTCTTTCTTTCTTTCTTTTTCTCCTTCTTTTTCTCTCTTGTCTCCCTTTCTGTCTTCCTTCCTTCCTTCTTTCTTTCCTTCCTTCCTTCCTTCCTTTTTTTCTTCCTTCCTTACTTCCTTCCTTTCTTCCTTCCTTTCCTTTTCTTCTTCTTTTGTGGCTGGCTCAGCCCATCCTAGGGGCAGGGTTGGCATGACATGCAGTGCCAGGGATCAAACTGTGGCCCCTGAACACTTGTCTAACCTTGCTTAAGCAGGCATTTCAGATGGCTGAGCTATCTTGTCCACCCTGAAATGAGTTTTAAAGTGTAATATTGCTTTTTGGCCTTCTAGCTAAGATCAAGTGTATAAAGTGTAATATTCAAATGGTATGTTCTTCAGCAAAGACACCTTAGCATAATGATAGAACTTTTATTTTCACAAGTTACTTTTGCTTAGAATACATGAAAGAGATCTTTTTTTCTAATATTTGGTTAATAAAGTTACAAAAATTCCATAACATATGTATTACTTGCCAATAATCCTCTGAAACAGAACTATATCTAACTGACAAAGTGTTAGTCATAGCTGACTGATTCTCTTATGCATTAGACCAGCACTTCAATTTATGGTATATGTCAATGCCTGTAATTTAATGTAGAGTGATCTCATAGTTAAGTAATTCTATTTGTCTAGAAAGTACCATTGTTTTCCTGATGAATTATATTTGCTAAAAGAGAAGTTTCAGAAAGTCAACAACACTTTCTAAACTAAACAAATTTACTGGAAATCACTGTCTCTGTTAACGCTGACATTAATGGTGAACATTGCTCGTATGGCTTTAATGCTTACAAAATTTAAGGCTGTAAGAGCTTTCCTGTATATGATCTTTTAAAAATAACGAGGTAAGATAGCTGTTAATACTGCAATTAGGATTCTACCATTCAAGACAATCTTTTATTCTGCATTGTTATGTCATATAAGAAGAAAAATTAACTGGGCAAAATGAAGTAGTTTCTATCAGCATGTATTTGCCATATATAGTGACCACATTCAGCACAGGAAACCTGCACCTGTACGTGATATATCATAATTTTCTCCACGATCCTTCCCACTCTTCAACTCTTCCCTTTCCCACTGACAAAAACTCGGTTTCCTTTTTTCCCTTCCATTGTCTTCTTTTGTCTCTTTTTCCTCCTTACTCTCCCACCTCTCTCTGTTCCCTTTCTCATTTGAACAAATGGAATGTTCTTCAACAGGGAAGTTTTATCACAAAGGTAGCATGACAGTTACTCTGCTCAACATTAAAGAAAAACACTTTGGTATTTGGTTAATGAATTTAGAGCAATTTCATGATCTATGATATATGTCAATAATGCTTTGATATGGAAACATAACTATTTGAATGACAAAGTTTGTACATTTGCTTGTTTGAGACAGGGTCTCACTATGTACCTCAGGATGCCCTCAAACTAATGCAGATCCTGCTGTCCCAGGGTCCTGTGGTTGAGAATACAGATGTGTGCCCATATGCTGTTTTTTTGGGGTTTTTTTCCCTTTTTTCCAGTCTTTAAAAATAGAGGATTAGTTCTCCTGAGCATTAAACTCTTCTATTTGAACAAGTTCTTCCTACTTCTCCATGTCTTCTCTATTTTGCTCCATTTTTACTCTTTGGGTTTCTCACACGGGAGTAGCACCATGTTATTTAAACTTGTTTTTATTTATTTCACTTAAAATTATAGCCTCCCAGTACATCTGTTTACCTAAAAATGACTGAAATTTAAAATTCCTTATGTCAGAATATTACTCCATTGTATATAAATACAACATATGTTTTGCCCATTCATCTATTGAATGGCATATGGATTATATACAAGATTGATCTGATGTAATCATGCTGTTATAAACACGGGTATGTGCATAGTACTATAGTGTGATGCTTTTAGTTTTTGGAGTAAGACACCTAGAAGGGGAATATCTGAGTCAAATGGAATTTCTATTTCATTTTTTGAAGAATGCCCATACTGATTTTGTTGTTGTTGTTTGTTCTTTTATTTTCTCTTTCTTTCTTTTTCTTCTCTCTTTTCTTTGTCTTTTTAGGGGAGGGTCTACAGGGTGTTCAGGGTCTTACTACTACATCAGACACATAGTTATTCACCTGTTTACAACCTCCCAAGACTGGGATTACAGACCCATGTCCAGTCTCAACTGCCATCTCAGCAGGCCCCAGGGGCGGGGGTGGGGCCAGCATGGCAGGCCCCAGATCGAACCCCAGGCCCCTGCACCTGCTTGTAGGTGCTTCGATCTGCTAAGCTATTTGGCAGACACCCATACTGGTTTCAATAGTAGTTATACTATTGTATACTCCCACTAACACTAGAGAAGCATTCTTTTTTCCTACAGCCTTGCTAGCATTTGTTATTGGCTGATTCCTTAATGAAAGCCATTCTTTCTGGTTTCGTTTTTTGAGTCAGGCTCTCAATAAGTCAGGCTATGCCGGGCGTGGTGGCGCATGCCTGTAATCCCAGCACTCGGGAGGCTGAGGCAGGAGGATTGTTGTGAGTTCGAGACCAGCCTGAGCTACAAAGTGAGCTTAAAGCCAGCCTGAACTGCACAGCGAGACCCTGTCTCAAAAAGACAAAAAAAAAAAAAAAAAAAAAAAAAAAAAAAAAAAAAAAAAAAAAAAAAAAAAAAAAAAAAAAAAAAAAAAAAA
>PVKA01052775.1:0-10000 GCA_004027165.1 Ctenomys sociabilis
CTGTAGACCTGTACAAAATACATAAGAAGAATAGGGAGAAAGACTCCATTAACATTTGGCACTCAGTTGGTAATTTCACTTACCTGTCACACACAGGGCTCTTCTTTGGGACCTTACAGGCACAAAAAGCCACATCCTGCCCCTACACATGGCCTTGGAGTGTCAGGATTTCAACTTCAGCACAGAGATCTGAATGTCAATGGTTTGAATGGACCTAGTGGCCTGGTATCTTGACAGTCTTCATGGACCTCATCAGTCATGGGTTGACAGTGTTCAGGGCCTTTATGAGGAACATCATTCTAGAGTCTAATTTCTAGACCTTCTCCAATGGTTTCTCACTCACCTTCCTCCCAAGTGAAGACTAACAATCATCCATGTCTCTAGGTCCTTCACCTAAATGTACTGATTGAGCTGCCTTTGCATTTGATTCCCTAGGAAAGACCACCAGACTCACCTTAATCCTCCAAATTGGTGATAAAAGTTACACTGTGGAGCCCAGAAGTGCCCTGTGCTCATGATGTTATGAGCAACAATGTTGTGGTTGATAGATAGCAGATGATCTCTGATTATTTTTCATCTTTACACTAAACCTAATCTGTATCTGAACACCCAGGAACATCCATAAATAAGAAAATTCTTACCATCACTTTGGAACAGAATATACCAGGAAGTACAGATTCTATGTAATCTCCTGTGAAACATGCAGAGGTAAGCACGAGGAGGTCCTCTGCTCATATCTGTGCTTAACTTTTTGCCACTGCCTTGACCCTCAGCTTGAAATATATCTATAGACTAGGCCTGGAGAACTATCACCTTTTACGTTTTTTTTATTTTTGAGTTAACAATATGTTTAAGACAGTTATGTCATTTTTATGGCCTGCCAGTTCTCAGTCCACAGCAAATATCTACAGCCAACAAGATTACACGTTTCCTTAATCTGTTTTCAGAAATAACAGTGTATTTGATTATACATCATTTGTTACAATTCATGGGGTGCAAATTTTATTTCCTTATCTGAAAAACAGTCACTGCACACTCAAAGCCCAACCACTAATGTCAGCTCGGTTTGTTCTCCATTAGCACTGATGGGAGGCACACTGATATCAAGAAAGTGAGTATTCCCTGGAGTTGAATGACCATGATCCTGATCCCTATCATCCATGTTCAAACAAGAAGCATCTGGACTCCACCCATTTTTTATCTTCCATGTACACAGGACTTAAACTGTGCAAAACAAATTGAGAATATGTTCTCACCCTGGAGAGTGGAAAAGTCTCCACTCATTCTTTCCTGAGAACCTATAAGGGGCACAGAGTGCCATCCTTAAATACATGAATCTTAATACTGTGACATATGAGAAGTAATCTCTGGTCCAATAGGGAAGAGATGCACTGGGTTCTCTTCATGGCCCTCTCATCCTATGAATTGTTCCTGTCCTCAGGCACTTAGTAGAATACATTGAAGGCAACGAACTGTAGAGTATGGGCAGAGCAAGGACATGGTCAGTGTTAACATCCACCCAGGTCACAACAGATGGCAGTTGGCACCATCTGGCACAGCCTAGGCCTGGTCAGGGTTGTGGCACCTACAGACCTCATAGCTCTGTGATTCTTTGCTAAATTTTTCTTCCACAGGGCAGTAAGCATCTTGGAATTGAAGACTCTTATTTGTTTCCATTGGTTTTGTTGTAGTCATTTTTCCATCACTGTTCCACATTCAGACTCCACAGCAAGCCTCACGGAAAAGTCATAAAGTGTAGCATAAATGTGTGAGTCATATGAATAAGAATCCCAGGAGAACCAGAAATCAAAATCACAAGTGATGTCTGCTATTGTATTTTCAGCTCAAGGTTCTGATTTGTTTTAAGAGAAGATGTTAAATTAGAAGCTGGATTTCAGTTCTAGAGGATAGAGAGGAACGTAGACTGGAGCTATGAGAAAGCTGCCCAGCATGATGGACTAGATCATATGCATTCATATGCACAAGATGGACAAAGTTGTAATAAGCTTTCAGGCACTAAATAAAGAACCTTGGAAGGTGATGATTGAGGGACAATTGCTGAACACAGACCATAGGCTCCATGCGTGAATGCACTGTAGAGCAGCCAGCATTGTTCAAAAATCTGTTGACATGCAAATTAATCAAGCACTAGTAAGTTATTTATCACAAAAGGTGAAACCACTTATCAAAATCCATATGATCATAGTTGTTGTGATACTGATCTCTTCAAGCCACAATCCCACGAAAGATTCCAGGAAAAGAATTCTGTTAAAATTAATGAAAGTCAGTGAGTTTGCTATCCATAGATGAGGCACTTTTAAACTGAATAAAGTACCTGGCACAGGCAGTGATTGTGAGACAGGTAATGATTGTGAGAGAATCATGTACAATTGCAGACTTGAGGTTTTCATTAGATACTACTTCCATACCTTGCATTCTATGACACTTCTTTAATTTTATCAAATTTTATCAAATATGAAAGGAACTACATAGGCTAAATAGAAGAGCAAGCACAAATCAAGTTACATGAAGGAAGCTGGAATTCTTGAGTAATTTAAAATAGGACATACAATATTTTCACAGGAGAATCATATATTAGTGAAATAATATAACTTTTATTCCATAATGTTCAGGCATGCCTACCATTTCTACCAAAGACTTTTTCTAGGAGTAAGATTCTATGGTAATTGGAAACTGTATCAAATCAGAGAACCTTGAATTCTTATCACACTTATGAGAATGGAAACAGAAATGATGAGTTGTATGGCCTCTGAGACATGGGCAGATGTGTGCCCTGTGACCTGCAGGGCCTGCTGTGGGGTTGCCCTGTGGCTCTGCACAGTTGTATGGAAATAGCTATCCACACAAAGGACCCTGGCTAGAGCACTGAGTACAGTGCTCAGTAACATACTGAGCTGCTGTGTCATCTGTGGCCTTGCAAAGTACTTCAAGTGAGGTTCGGTCTTTGTTTTTAGAAGATGTTTTCTCCCAAAAGATGCACAAAGTGGAAATCAAATTCTACTCTTCATTGTGCAGTGTGAACTGAGCTCCAGCACCAGGCCTCAGAGAGGGGCTAGGGCAGACAAGAAGAAAACTCATTTGCATCAGTGACTCCTCCCGCAGGATGCTGGGCAAGAAAAGGAGGTCTGGCCCCTCAAGCCACTGTTGGAATCAGGGGGCTGCTTCTACCATGGCCAGGCTTCCTCTTTTCCTCCTGTTCCTCTCTCAATGCTCTGGTAAGAACAAGCCTTGAAGGCAGGGTGTAATTTCACTACTTCATTAGTTCTCTTCTGCTCTGATACTTGCAAAACATTAGTTTGGTCATTGTTCACTAATACCCCATGGTCTGCATTTGCAGTTTTCCTGTCACAGGCTGTGGTGACTCAGGAACCCTCCCTGTCTGCATCTCCTGGAGCATCTGCCAGACTTACTTGTAGCCTGAGAAGTGACATAAGTGTTGGTGGTAAAAACTTATACTGGTACCAGCAGAAACCTAGGAGCCCTCCCAGGTTTCTCCTGTACTATTACTCAGACTCAGATAAGCAACTGGGTTCCGGCTTCCCCAGCCGCTTCTCTGGCTCAAAGGACAAATCAGCCAATGCAGGAGTTTTGCATATTTCTGGGCTGCAGCCTGAGGATGAAGCCGACTACTACTGTAGCATCTGGTACAATGATGCTTCTCACAGTGGCACCCTCAGATGGAGAAGTGGCACAAAAACATCAGCATCCTGGCAATTCAATGATGATGCCTTATAAAATGTGTAAGTAACTACTGAGACACTCAGTACACTTGAATTTGCTACAACGTGGCACTGTTCATCAATTCAAATTAGCAAACAATATTGCTCAAAAGTCAGGGAAAGCAAATACATTGTAGTGGCCTTTAAATGATGCTTTAATGGTGCAGAGGTCTACCAAAGGGGAAAAAAAAGGAATATGGTATTATAATTTTTATCAACTAAACAAAACTGAAAAAGAGTTAGTATTTTTTCAGCTTTCCTGGTCAGAGTTGAAGGCCATCCCAGGAGGAAGGTTGTCTTGAGAGAGCTTTCTGCACATACGGATATTATGAAGATCTTTCTAATAAAGAAGATGAGAATATAATAATTTCTTTCCATCAAATGTGGAGAAGTAATGCATTCTTATGCCCTGACATGGACCAGCAGGGATTAAGCAGTCAGGCAAAGAAAGGTCCCTTGCATCCAACTGTTCAGGAACAGAGGAGCCGTCAGCTCAGTGCAGACCAAGGAAGAGAAGTGACTTGCACTTGTCCATGACTCAGCCCTCTGCTTCCAAATTGCCTGACTTGTTTGAAAGCTGGTTCATACCTCCTGTATACTTAGACGGTATCTGTATCCCAGATGAGATTAGTAGCATTCATATTTTACCTCAGTTCTGAGAGTCTTTTCAGACCAGAAATGCATTTTTTTCCTGAAACTGAAACCAATGCCTTCCACAAATTCCAAAGAAAATATTAAGACAGAGACAGAGAGACCTAAAACTTCAGCAGACTTTCAACAGATGCAAAGTGCAACCCATGTGACTCATGTATAAAAAAATTCAGTGGATTTAAGGATCTCAAACTAAAAGCTTTCAAAAGCGGGGTCATGTCCCATTTGTCCTCAAAAAGTCAAATGGAAAAATAGTAGGGAAAACAAAGAAACTAAAAATGGGTACCATTACAAATCATTAACAAGACATGCTGAATTGTGCACATTATGAATACCTGGCAAACAAGTTCAGAATCACCCTATCAAGCACTGGGCAAATCAGAAGGTAAATGATGAAAAATCATCTCCAGAAACCACCACTTGAATGACTCAGGGCTGATGTGTGATAGAGATCATTAAACAATCATAAAATCCAGATGATGAACCATTTTGTATATCTTTGACCAAAATTTTTAAAAAAGGAATAAATAGATGTCATGGAAGCAAATGCATAGCAATTTTAAAAATCAAAACATAATGTTTAAGCATCAAACTATTAAAACTTCATACAGAAAAGACTTGTTTTCTAAAATTTTGAAACAATGAAGGAAATGGTTTACAAAATTAAAGTTGAACTTCTCCCTAACTCCTTCTGATCTATCTTCTGTTTTGCTGTTTAAGATGCACAGAAGCTGGTTGCTTTGGTAATACTGATATTTCTTTGTTCAGTCATAGGAATGTTTTGCTATTTTGTTGTGCCTTTCAGTGTAAAAGAGAGCTGCTTTTTCTATGACTTCTACTCAGGGTTCCATTTTGTTCTTTTTCCTAATTAGATGACAGAGTGTGAACCATTGTTATTATCAAAGCGTTTTGTTATGGAGTAAACATAAAATAGTAAAATAAAAATTCATATGGTAATGAAAAAGATGCTTAGTACAACTAGAGAATAAACTACAAATAAATATGAAAGCACACTAGGGGGCACTGGGTGCTTTCTCAAAGGTTGGCAAAGCCTGAAACAGACACACAGAACTCCCAGTTAATGACCTGCTTTGTGCTCAGAGGCCTGAGTTAGTTGCAGCAGGTGCTTCCTCTCATGGGAAAAATGCAACACTTACAGCACCCAGCCTCCCTAGCAGTGGCGCAGAATTAATAATATTGCAACTGATGGTGCTGATGCTGTTGGTAAAAAGGTTAATATTTCTACAAGAAACCAAAAATTAATTATCCATAGGCATGGAAGGTGTCATAAATGCATCCCCCTAGAGTCAGTACCATCTTCAGGGGCACAGAAATACTAGTAAAGTCCACATTATTGCCTACTCATGTCTCCTCCTCCCTTCCCTCCTCACTCTGTCCAGATTCATGGAGATTTCACACACCTGCCTTTAGAGCAAGACTTCTGTCAGATGTCTTCATCACTGCTGTGTGCTGATTGTTATTTTTGGGTTCCAGTTGTCAGGCTACTGTGTTGCCAAATCCTTCAAAACCCCCATCTGTCAGAGCTCAGTCGTTTTCATCTGCTGCTTTGTAGTAATCACCGGTCACTTTTCACACTGGTTCCAACAGAAATTGATCAAACATCCACAGCAATGATTTTTGACACATGCAGTAAGAACTCCTCAGCACCTGTCACGTCTGCAACGTCCCACTCAGGACAAAGTTGGCTTCGTGCCTTTGTGGCCAAGCCTCAGGATGAGGATGAGTGCTATGCTACGCTGAATGACCGTGCTGCACAACGCAAGGAAAGCAGATGGGGAAGCAAGACACAAACCTAGGTTTGACTAAGCCTGAGTACAAAAAGACCAGGTGCCTGGACAGGAAACACTCTGGAAGACTCATGTTCATTTTCTGTAGAGAGAAAGCTGGAGGAAAGTGTCTGGATTGATTCTTCTTATTGCTTACGTGTGAGGTCACAGGATATGCTTGAATTGCTTCATCTGAGGTGTTCTCTAAGAAAACAGAATTTACTTATTTAATCTGCCTAAAAGTACAGTGATTTAGGTTTTGATGCCTGAAGACTGAAGTCACCATATTTCCTCTATGTGAAAACCTTTTCAATAATGTTTATTTTCACATCTCAAATGCCACAAAATACGACTTTCTTAAAACAGAATAGCATTCCAGAGGCCAATAAGATAAAGTCATATTAAAGAAAAATGATTGCTACATTATGTCTGGATTTTTAAAATATATTTGGTAGAGGGTCTCACTATGCAGCTTGGACTCATTGTGATCATCCTGTTTTTAGCCTCCCCAGAGCTGAGATTACAGGAGTGCACCACTGTGCATGTTCTCTGAATGTCACAGTAGATACTGGGAAAAAGGATTGAATTTATACAAAATAAACGAGTTACTTAATTAAGGAGAAGGACAGGAAAGGTGGAGGGGAAAAATTTATCTCTAAGTAAGCAGGATGGTTTAGAAAACTGTACTCTGCATTTCTGCTGCTTATTGAAAAGATGCAGTTAATGCTTTGTTTCATCTTCTTTTTTTGATTATTTATACTTTTTCTCTTCTTTATTTCTCAACCTTTTTTTTTCCTTTTCATTTCTTCTTCAAATTTTATATGTATATATCCGGTAATATGAATTACTGGTTGGAAAGCAACTCTATGTATTACAACAAATACTGCGAAATTCATATTACTTTGTTAAGTGAAATTCTGTATCGCTTGTAATTTTTTTATTTTTAATTCTAATCTGTGCTCTTTAAAAAAAAATACATTATGTATAGCGTCTGCATTAGAAGATGTCCTGAGAAGACAGGGATACAAAGAGAGAACATCATGTATGGAGACTCACATCCAAATACTCGTCATCAGGATCAATGAATATTATGATTTATTTTCTTTCTGTGGACTGACCCCTACTTGACTATCTCCAACATCAATTCTGGGGATAAAGTTGACTGTATCTGTGGAGTAGATTACAACCCTGGTGGGTCATGTGGTTAAATACAATGAAACAGATGATGGACAAGTGGGAGGAAAACCATTTTTTCTATTTAACAAGGCTGCCACATAGATCCACAAGTAATGTCTGATACTGTGAGTATACAGCATTCTTGCACTCTCACCTTGTCAAGATCAGAAGCTAGTGTACTGGGCGAAGATCCTACTGAGAGCACACATCAAATAAGGATGGAGAAATTAAAACAACGTTTCTTTCCAGTTAGTTCTGCTGAGTTTTTAGTACCTGCAAAGACATTCTTCTTCCTGTTTTCAAACAATTAACTTCACTAAGTCTACACTTCCAAGTACTGACATCAAACTTCGTTGAAATTACCAACATTGTGTGATGAAATTTCAAAAGCATACATCAACACTGACATACTAAAAATTATAGATAATGAAAGAAAACTTTTAGATTTTTCTCACATGGTCAGTTCTTGTGCTGCAAAAGTGAATAACAAAAAAAGTACCCCTCCTACAGTGAAAAAGACAAGTGTTATAAAATAATGTATCCATTAAAGATGAAACAGTATAACCAGGAAATTCTCCTAGATAGTCCCCATCATGAATATCATGTAGTTGTTATTTTTTTAATTTTTATAATATGTGCCCAAGGAAAAATTCCTTGAAGGTGCATTCTTTTTTTTTTTTTTTTTTTTTTTTTTTTTTTTTTTTTTTTTTTTTTTTTTTTTTTTTTTTTTTTTTTTTTTTTTTTTTTTTTTTTTTGCGGAACCAGGGATTGAACTCAGGCCCTTGCACTTGCCAGGGAAGTGCTTATTCCACTGAGCCATCTCCCTGGCCTGCATTCTTAAGCTAGTAATTGGAGATGGGGTAAAGAAGCTGAACTGACCAAACTAAAAAAAAGAAACTCTGACATTTCAAAAGCAGTATTATTTAGAATTCTCTATGAACAAAACAAGTGATAAAACACCATATATACATGTACAAAAGGGCTCTTATTTAAGTGTTTTTGCTTCCACGACCATAGGCTGGGTAGTCTACAAAGGCCATCAGGACAATGGAAGGCCCTGTAGCTTCTCAGTTCAAGAGGCTGAGAACCCCAGAACAAAAGGGACTTCTGGGCTTTCTTTGCTGATATCTACTTAAAAGGAACCACTACTATGGTGTCATTCTAAGGCTGAAGGCCTAGAAGACAGCTAGAGAGTTTGAGTTTGCATATCACCCTGGAAAGGCGTGAGTCTGCACTGAAAGCCTGGAAAAGCGTAAATTTGATGTCCCCATGTGCAATAGCAAGAAAAGACATGATCACTCAACAATAACCAAGTTTTCCAGTGCAGCCAATGTTCTTCTTCTTCCCTTATTCCATCCATTTGCAAACCTCCTGGATGGTGTCACAGGGTGTCATCCACAACCAGTGTAGGTAGGTTCCCCTCAGCTTTCTACTCATTTTTAGAAAATCCCCCATATCCACAGCATGTTTTGCAAAACTCCTGGGTGTCTCTAATCTAGTCAAGCTGACAGTCAAGATTTACAGTGGCAAAGGTACGCATTGGATGCTGATGTGCTCCAACACACTCCTGAGAACCCAGACTCACAGGCCGGTGCTCAGATTTATGTGCATATCCAGGTGGAAATGAGAAGGTTCTAGGCTTTATCCTCTGATTTAAATTGAATATCTGTGCAAAACTAAAGTGTGGTCAAGGCAGACTTGTATATTTATACAGGATTGCTAGTCTTGACAGAGGCAGGTCTTTCGACGCTAGCTTAGATGTTTGCTTCCAGGCATTTACAAAAGTAACTGTACAGCATTGATCTAAGCACAAATACAATTTCAACGTGGTCAGAAAGCACAGAAACAAGGAATCAGAGTTACAGAAACCATGAAATTATAATGTTTACAACTCTAACAAAAATAACAATGTTCAAAATCATGTTTTGTAAAGGATGTAATTTCTGTGGTCATTACATTATATAGCTTAATATCTCCACTTCTCAAAGGAATATATATATATTCCTATAATATCAGTGATCATATGCACACTACATTGCTCCACCATATCACTTGCTCAGCTACACATATTCATTTTCCTTGACTAATAATAGTCTGTCTTTGTGACTGCTAATCATGGTAGGCCAGGTTTCCTGGATGGAGAAATGCCTGGCATGCTTGTTGGTTTGTTTGGCTGAGTCACAGATGTATGGCCTTGGATATGTGGTATATGTAATGGCAAACAGCCTCGAGGTTTGACAAACAGCCATCTCCTGCATACACTCCTAGCTTTACCACCACTGCCTATGGTCCCTCACTTGGGCCTCTCTGGCACTGGTCCTCTGCTCTGCTTCACAACCTGCATGAACTGTGTAGCTTTGCTCTGCTCCACCCTCCACCAATGCACCTGAGTGTAAACTGAATTGTACACATCTATGGGCCAAATTGAACCCCTCCTTGAGGGTGTAGGTGTTATTATTGAGTCACTGCAATGCAAATGCTAATTACTTCAGAAAATGGGGGCAGACAAGTGAAGTAGTGGCTATGGTAGACTTGTATGTGTGACTAACAAGCCCTTGAAAGTGATTTATGTGAGGAGTTTGGAATGATTTGGGAAGTCAAGCAATAAAAGCTCAAGACTACTGAAAACAGAGCTTGATGGGTATT
>PVKA01052776.1:0-11547 GCA_004027165.1 Ctenomys sociabilis
TATCTCAGTGTTGTTTTTATTTGCATTTCACGAATGGCTAGCGATGTGGAGGATTTTTTCATATATTTGTTCGCTTCTTTAATTTTGTCCTCTGAGAAGTGTGTATTCATCTCACAAAGGACAACAATTCTTGTAAAGCAATCTGACTAAAAATGTAAATTAATAAAAAAAGTTATTAAGGAACCCCACAATATTTAATAAAGTATTTCTAATATTCCTCTGCATGTCTTTATAAATTTGACTTTACTAACACTGTTTTTAATTTAAAGGCTCTTGCTGAAGCCATTATGGTGCAGCTTTGCCCATTTTTTTCTACCTCTTTGACACCCATTCCCTATCTCCCGGTTTTCTTTGTTTACTTATTCTGGATGTCAAAAGCTCACTTGCTTCTCTGGGAAACATTACAGATCAACAGTCCAAACAAATACAAATCATCTACTGTCACCAGTTATATTTTTCCATTTTTACTCTTTGCATGATTCACAATTTTCTTCTCTTCTTTGGTGACCTGATGGATCATCTACATAACTTCAACTTCAAAATGTATGGGGCCATTGGTTCTCTGGTTTCAGAACTTTCACCAACGTGTGACTAATTTTCCCTACTTGACTAACTCACAAAGATTTCCACTTTCAAAACAAAACAAACAAATAAGCAGAAAAAAAAATGCAGTGCTTCCTACTGGCATCTCTATTTGTCTGCAAGAGAAAATTAGAAATCAAATACTGCAAAACGAGCACAATAAGTTATATTGATCCCGGAGCCTGCAGTTACTCACTACAATTTAATGCCGCGATGGCACCTTGCTCAGATCTCACCCTTGAAGACCCACCACATCTTCTTTCCTCCCTTGAAGTGTCTATCACATGCCACTACTCTATTTGTTCAGTGGCTGCCTGGGACACACATAACATCACTTCTGTAAAGGGATTTTCCTGTTCCACAGACTATGTTATGTCCCTTTCTTTACCATTCAAATTACCTTACCTCCCTGCTACGGATTAGGTGTCTTTAAATCTACAGTTACCTAACAGTATTTGTCTACCTGAGGAAAGGATAAACTATATGAGAATAAGAATTATTTCTGAGGCATAACTTCAATGATTAATAGGATACTTAAACAAATATCTTTCTATATTCTCTCTATATAATTACTAAATCATTAATCACAGCATTTTGAAGTATCCATATAGAAAGTTTGAAAATGATGGAATATGTAAATATACTCTTCCTAAGCACATTTCCAAACTTATTTATCTATGAGATACGTTTCTCTTTTCTATTTTTGTATTTAGAATAGGGTTTACAGGGTCTTACTACACAAAGTGGACTTGTAGTGATCCTCCTGTTTTCAGCTTCCCAAGTGCTGGGATTACAGACGCGCACCACCACCAATCTCAATCCCTCTTTTAGCATGCCCTGGGGGTAGGGCTGACATAGCAGGCCAGGGATAGCACCCAGTCCCCACACTCTGCCTAAACAGGCACTTTAATCTGCTAAGCTGTCTGGCCAGGCCCTATGAGCTACTTCTAAATAATGAATCATGGGCTGGCAAGATAGCTTAGCGGTCTAAACAGCCTGCTTAAACAAGCTCTCAGGGACCGCGGTTGGATCCCTAACACCACATTTCATGCCAGCCCCTCCCCCCCAGGGTGGGCTGAGCTGACCCCCTCCCCGCAAAAAAAGAATCCATGATATGTAGCGAGACACTGTAATAAATAAATAAATAAATTTAAAAAAATAAAATAAATAGTGAATCATGGCTTCTTATAGGTCAGAAAACAGTAATGCTGTGTTCTTTGCAGATTAAGCATAAACACTATGCTTATATAAGAGATGCACATCGTAGCCATCATTCCCCGGAACACATATAATAGACTGTATTTTTGTAATGTATTGTCTTCATGTATACTTCATACATACTTTCATAGTCCATATTCATCTTATGTCCATCGTCATCTTTTCAATTGTGGAATAGTATTTTAATCTCTACATGCACGGTATGTCATTGCACAGCATGACACTGCATGTCCTATCATACATATAACAGTGCTTCGGAGCTTGAAAGCTGCATTTGAAATGAGAGACCAATGCTACACATACGATCACTGTGGAGCCACAGTAGATAGAAATAAAGCAGACATGAGTGAATAGACACAAAATTACAATGAGGTAATAGTCAAGAAGAATAAATTCTGGTGTTCAGTCCAAAGTAACATGAATATAGTTAACAATGGACATTTTATGATTAAATGTAGGTAGAGAAGAAGATGTGAAAAAATTGCTCTATTAAAAGATAAATATTTGATCTTAGATGTGTGCTAATTACCCTAATTTGAATACTTTGCAGTGAATGAATCTATCATAATATATTATTTAACCCTCAAAATATGTACAATAATTATCAGTAATAAAATAAATCTCAAAATATTTTGAAGAGGTAATTTCCTTGAAAATACTAACAGCCCTTTTAATCATTTAGATAATGATAATGAATGTCATACAAAAATTAGTCTAATAGACATAATACAAATGCATTACCTGTTTTCTACCTCATAATAAATCTTTCCAGTTAATACTTTTAAATATTTCTGTGATATAATATGTAAATTTTATTTACAGAAAACTAATTGTGAAGGTGCATTTCATATACAATATAGAGTCATTATGTAGTTTTGGTTAAAGGAAAACCAACCATCAGACTGCTAAGTAACCTGTTAAAAGGCTACAATAAGAATCTGCAAAGTTTAAATGCAAATACAAATGTGGCTTGCTTTGTACACACCTTTTCACTCTCCTCTTATTATATTATAAATATTCACTATATGAGAAATCTGCTTTTGAAGGGGAGAAATTTAATCCAGAGTAAATAATATTGATCCACATTCACTGCATCTGTTGGAAACTAGAACTGTATGAAGATTTGTAAAATTTTTAAATACAATTTTTTTTTTGGTACCAGGAATTGAACTCATAACCTTGTGCTTGTCCGGTAGGTGCTATACTGGTAAGGCATCTTCTTTGCTCTCCAAGTACATTTGAGAAGTGTTGGTGGATACTGGGTCTTTTCTATACTCCTCCAAAATTTGTTCCTTCCCTTTCTTCAGAGGGATGGTTAATCTCAATCTCATATAATTCCTTATAATATAAAATTTTGATTCTGCATTTTGTCCTCAATTCGATATTATAGATTTTAAAAACATGCTTAATACCTTTGTCAAAATGGATATACATGACATTTTTACTTCCTGTATCTAAGAGATAGAATATGGTACTTAAGAGTTCTTCTTTATTTCCAGTAGAACTGCTAATAGGTATCTTTTGAAATTACTATATTATCCTTAAAAACTCTATATGAATTAGAAGTAAGAATAGCTACTGATGAGATCAGCTAGAACTTGAAAATTCAGGATACTGAAAATCACTAAGATCTCTCAAGAAAAGTATATTAGGATCTCTTGCCAAAAAAAAATTGTCAGTTATTCATATTACCAGATATATACAAGACAGCACTGCACATTACAACAAATCCTGTGCAATTCATATTATATTTGAGTAAATTCTGTATTGTTTGTATTTTTTTCTGTTTTAATACTATTTTGTACTGTCTTTAAAATTAAAAAATATTAAATAAAAGAGCGAAGCATATATTATGCATTGCCTGAGCCCAAAGCTTGGTTCTGCCACACACTGATTTCATTTCAACTTTCTGATCCACAATTTCTTTCTCTATAAAGAAGAGGAATCTTAATTCCTTTGAGGGGAAGTGTTGTAAGGGCCAGAATCACTGTTCTATATACAAGAATAAAGACAGTATACTGTTAGGTTTATATTAAAATTTAGGTCTATCTGAACACAAATCTCAGAAGTCTTTTTAGTTCATGCTACCACACAAGAGGTAAGAGGAAGACTGAAAGGGTGGAAGAGAATGTGAGGGTAAGGATTACATAGAGGAAATTCTCAAGAATTTCTAAGTAAAAGTAGTAAAGGTACAGGTTTTATGTAGTCTTGCTATTGTATTATTATTCTATTACTTTCTGGTGTCTTAACAATTAAGAAGACTGGAGAACAGCTGTGCAATTTTATTTGTAACAACACTCCAATAAAATCGTTTTGAGAATTGCGATATAGAGCAAACCGAGCACTAGAAGAAAGAGAATGCTTCGTTTGGTTTTCTTGCGGAGGAGGACCAATGAGCAGTGCCTGGGCAGATGCAGGGAGCAGCTATCAGCCCTGCTTGGAGTGCCTTTGTCCAGCTCTTGAATCACTGACTTTTCCCAAGTGGAGTCTGACATTTTCTAAAATAGAGGTAATGGAGCTCCAGTGGCGTAATCAGTTAGCGTGCGGTACTTACACTAAAATAGAGGTGAGACAAGGATAGGCAACAAGTGGAAGTAATTCATCGATGATTTATTAAGTTTTTCTTCTTAGAGTCTCCATCAAACTTCTCCAATTAATCATGTTTCATTGCTTACTTAAATCATGTGTGTAAATAACTGAATTATTTAAATAAGCATTTTCCACACGCTTGATGAAATTCATGTTACCTTCATTACCAGAATATAATTATCTGCTCATAAATTACAGACAAATACAAAGGTAAATTATGTGCACCTATGTCAAGATAAGCTAAGGGAGATTTGTTGTAAGGTGGAATGGTTTGTGGAAAATGTTTCCATAAATATATCTATGTTTATTCCTTTAATAATTTATAATATAAACTTTGTTTGCAAATATTACAGCCCTATACCTTAAAACTGTCTCTATTAAGCATGAGTGCATTGTGAGTTCTACTTATTTCTTGTATAGGTGTCCATTTACTTGTCATATAAAGCTTAAACTTTCTCTACCAAACACTATTCTTAATGCAAAAATAGCTAATGGAAAAACAGAAATAAGCAAAATCACCTGATAGATGGAAGTATGTCAGATCATTCAAAAAGAAAATAACATAAACTTGGCAGGCTTCGCAGTTTTACATAGTTGGGAAAAGGCAAGAATGGGCTAATTTTAACAAGAGAATGGGGTTATCTCACACGCTTGGTCAGGCTGATGTGGCTGCTCTGTGGCGAATACCCTGAGGTGCCAAGGACAAGCAGGACGGAGTGTCGGGTGTGCTGGCAGGAGAGGTCACGGGGCTCTGTCAGCCTGGAGGAGGCTGAAGGTACCGTCAAGAAGACAGAATGCATGGGGTGTGAGATCAAGAGCAGAACCTTGACTCCTCCAAGTCTTTGGCCTGAGCAATTTTAAGGATATAATTAGTTGTCATTTACTGGCCTGGAGGATTCTGGGGAAAATTAGTGGAGGAAAACTAAGTTTTAGATATGCTAATGTTGAGACACCTAAGAAAGATCCATATAGATGGATGGATGGACAGATAGATGGATAGATAGATAGACAGATGATAGATAGATAATAGGCAGATGATAGATATAGATAGATAGATAGATAGATAGATAGATAGATAGATAGATAACAGATAGTGACAGGTAGTTTTTAGAGTACGGGGGAAAAGTCTGGGCTGCATTTATGTTCCAAGTCATCAACAAGTAGATGATATTTACTCTCTGTGGCTCAATATGGTTAAGTTCTATAGATGGAAAAATTTCTGACGGCTGTGTTAATAAGATGATAAGTCTCTGGAGAAGAGCCAATGAAGTTATTTGTAGTTTAAAATATACACTCAAGCATAAATGTTCATAATACATACAAATGTAAGAATATACACTTCATGAAATTCTGTGACTTTAGATGTGAGTAACAGTAGGAAGCACTGCTGGCCCAAAAGATGAAAACGAGCCTTCCGCTGCAGCCAGGTTTGCCTTCTGTTTCACTGAGACATCAGCACATTCCAGTTCAGAGTGGTGACAGAATCAGCTCCAGTGGAAGGAGAAGAGGGAACAAGGCAGACAGCGGGCGTATGCCAGGAAAGCCACAAAAGACATGGACAGAGTCAGAGAAGGCAGTGTGGGATATTTTCGCATTTTGTACATATGAGTGTGTGCTTCAATAAAAGAATATGACATGCACATTTTTTTTTAATCTCAGAAGTTGTTGCATTTCTAAAAACTATTTTGAGTCTGCACTGTCTAATTTAAATTTTGAGTTTTAATGTCTGGACACAAAAGAAACTTTCTGCTATAGTATATTTAACTAGGTACACGTAGTCCACCCAAAATATCTGAAAACTTTACACTTAAATTAAGCATTGATAACAAATCATATCAATGGATAATCAAGTATCAAGCAATAAAATTTAAATCTTTGCGTGCTAGCAAAAGACCCATCATTTATTTTTCTTTAGTTTTTTTTTATTAATACTAATGGCATCTCTTCAATTATTAAAATCACAAAAAGGGCAATTTGTTCCACTTATGATCTAGGCATTATTTTGAGCTCTTCTCATATATTATTGCTGCTCTTCATTGCAAGATTTGAAAAATAAGTTTTATTAATGTATACACTAAATGAATATGCATGAGAGTGCCAGGGACAAGTGAGTGGGTGTCGTTCCTAATCCTGGATGCACAGGAGTGACCCAGTAGAAACTGAGTTCAAGTGTGCTTCTCTCATAGTGCTCACAATACTCCTTAGCACAGTAAGTACCAAAAGACTGGAACTGAGTTTTATGCAACACTTCTTTTGCATACTGCATTCAGCCAAGTGCCAAAAATGCATTTAACCCAACCTTACCACCAAGCTATTAAGTTGTTTAAAAAATAAAGATTTCTCATGTTTATACATTCAAACTACTGCAAGCTTTTAAGAAAAATGTATAAATTGATCCATTTCTTCTTAACTGTATACCACTGCTACTGTGAAACAATACACCAAGTTATAAATTAATAATAAAACAAAACAAACTCATTCTTACTGTGTAGTCAGATGTGAATGCAGCAACTGGATGCCATGTGAAGAACTGCGTGGCCAGAAAACATGGCCAGGAATCCAGCTAATCCCATTTAGCCTCCTGAACTTCTGTCAGGTTTCACCACCGAGAGGCAAATACAAGGATCAAGTTTCTATGTGAGTTTCCCAAGAGAAATTCTCAGTTCTAAAGGATGGCTTGCCCAACACACAATTTTTCATGGTTTAATAAATACTCAGATTTGTAAGGTTCCTCTCTACCTTCAAATAAATTATCAGAAGCAGAGAATCTAAATATAAAAGAGAAATCATTAAAAACCAATTTGATTTACTACTCCAAAGTGAAAATCTGCCACATATTTCCTATCTGTTTCATCCTTTGTCTCCTCCCCCTGACATAATAAGGCTTGTGGTCTCAGCTGGAAGCCCTCACAGAAAACAGCTGAAAGTGTGGTGATTCCTCAATGAGAATTTTAGTTTTCACGTTTAAAAGATGCTTGTCTGCATCTTGCACTATGAATAACCATGATGAAGACAACAGTATGCAATGTATTAATTATTGAAATTGTCTTACTGATTGGTTTTGAAACTCTTTCATTGATATTTGTCTCTCAATAAAATTAGTTTTAAAAAAAACTCCAAAGAATTTTTTGTTGTAATAAACACAAATAAATTAGATCATGAATAAAATTCATGCATCCAAATTCTGTTTCACATTTGGCTCCAGTATAATCACAGAAAAAGCATGCTCTTTAAAGTTATATATAAAGAAGTGATGGTGACTCTCATACTTACAATCCATGTAAACTTATAAAAATATCTTAACTTTTTTTCCTATATACAAATAAAAATTATTCAATCACCCATACTGCTACAATTAATAAATATGAAAAAATATATATGAATAATATA
Organism: Ctenomys sociabilis; assembly: GCA_004027165.1. Classification (NCBI taxonomy): domain Eukaryota; kingdom Metazoa; phylum Chordata; class Mammalia; order Rodentia; family Ctenomyidae; genus Ctenomys; species Ctenomys sociabilis. Next base: position 7,780 of record PVKA01052776.1, read on the forward strand.
TATTCCTCTTTGCAATTAAGGCAGTGAATAATTTCTTTTCATTTGTTCCAGAAGCTCAGCTAGAGAATGCTTATGTGGAATAAATAATTTTTATTTTTAAGGTAGGTAGGTCCAAATACATGTTTAATATTTCTATATGGTAATATTTCTACATTATTTGCTTAAAATTAGAAATACTGATTTTTCTCATAACTTAAACTAGTAGTTTCTTTTCACACTTGTAAGAAAAAATGTTTGGAATATTGTTCATGACCCAATATGTCTATATCTTTTCCTTCTGTAGTAACATATCTATTAACATGACCATGGCTGGGTAGCATCTAATTGGGTAGTCCAGAAATATAATGCCTAGATTTCATGATATATACTAAGTAATGTTTTCAATAACTTATTTGCCTTTTGCTTCCTCTTTTCTATAAACACTATAAAATCTCTATGATAATATTTATATTTATTAAAAGTGCTTTAAGAGCAGATTTAAGACAATTTTCAGGTACACTGAAACACTGAGAAGTAGAAATGTAATTGCTGGACAGTAGCCAACAAAATCAGCAAAACTAGAACCTTGTTATTAATTATCCTGTAATTAGTTTAAATTGGGTATGGAAGAGGTGGGGCAAACTTTCTCCTAAAGCTATGAATAATGTGTCTTTCTCCTTTTATCCTGAAATTATAATTAAAAGCCAAGAATTTATTTTCATACAGTGCTGACAGCATTTACTCAAGTGATCCATAGTCCTGGAGTCAAATAAGAAAAGTTCAAATAAATAAACAAACAAAACTCACCTTATCCACAATACATATCTGTTTTCTGGTTTGAGCATCAAGTATTTCGATCTCAAAGTGAGCAGCTTTTGAATGTTTGAGGGCTGGAGCTGATCTTAGAGGGCCTGCTGAGAGGACAAACTGCGACAATGTGTGAAAACTTCTCAGATCATTCCTCATGGCAGACCTTGAAACGCCTTGAAAGAATAATTCTCTTTTGCGTTCTGAGAGAAGGGACTTTTGCCTTTTGAACATTGTGTGAACCAGCTGGAGAATCTGTCATGGAAACAGACTCGCTAGTCAGATGCCATGCCATGCGGACAACCCCGTTTTATTTAACAGGCTTGAAAACAATGGCTGATCCTGTTTCTATATATAGCACACTATCGAGAATCCTGTGGCACGGGGTATTATTTTACCAACATCTGAGTTATCCCCCCCTTTTATCTCTGGTTCTTAATATAATCACTCTTATCTGACATTCCAGAACAAGAAAAGAATAGGTGGTTCTTGGTACCTCTAAATTTTGCATGCATGAATCATTGAGCATAGGGACACTATTTCATGCACATTCACATTTAGGTGTATTTAACTTTAGCAGAGTTATATACTCCAAATTATAAAAGTAGCATATTATGTAAAATGCTATGAGTGCAAAAGTGTCATTTGTAATCACATGTATCTCTTAGACATGTGTATAATTAAATTTCCAAAATAATATTTTTCAGTACTAATTATGTATTTAAAATAGCTTAAGAAAATAACTCACACAATATGAAATAGTAAATTTTTCATACAAGGAAGGAAAATATGGCAAACTGTGATTACTATATGTACAAAGCAATGCTACACCTTGGAACATTTTTATGCATAGATATTATATTTTTCAAATGTGTTTGAAAAATCATTGGATCAATATACAAAATAAAATCAAATACAAAACATCTCATTTCCCATAATACTAAATTATGGCAACCATAAATAGTCTCAGAGTGAACAGTGAATGTGAAACAATTTGGGAAGAGGAATTTTACACAGAGATTCAGTCAGGTTCTAATATGTATATCTGAAGAATAAACAAAACATGTTTTTGTAATTCAAAAGGGTATGAGTGAAAAATATTATAAAATATTACTGTAAGTAAAGTATTAACCTAAAAAAGCTAAATTTATGGAAAGAGGCTTTCCGTTATCTGTGTGAGATTAGTTTTTACTTTTGTAAATAAACATAATATGGTAGATTTCGTTCTTAATACACATTATGCGCTGGACACATGACAGTCTTTATCATTTTATGCTCTACTTTGCCACACTCAATCAAAGTATATTCAAGAAGAAAAGAAAGAGATATGCACATTTTAGTCTGTGCCAATTTAAAAGCACACATGTAAGTAGCACAATAGATGAGGTCAGGGAGGTTACAGAGTATAGGACAATGGAAAGCTCTGGAGATATTTGTGCATCATATAAAACCTCCATGGCATGTTGAAAATATTATTAAACTCTCCTTCTAGATATAGAGCAAGATGATTCAAATGATTGCATTAAAAATACAATATATTATGGTGGTTGGACAGGATATTATGTCAGCTTCTAGTACTGTGGACAATCACTAGGAAAATGACAAGGTAGAAAGTATTAATTATTGAATTTTTGATGTAATTCAGGTATAAAAATAAGATACGCAAAGAGCTGCACTCTTTATTTACTGATAAGAGACATACGGTATAATAATGTCTGTAAGTATAATATCATGTATGCACCTTCTGTGATACCAAAACATTATAAAACAGTTCGCAATGTATTAACTTATGAAATCCATCTTGTCAAGGTGTCTTAAAGCTATCTCATTGATATTTGTACCTCAATAAAACAAAATTAAATAAATAAATAAATAAAATATAAATAAATAAATACAATATATTTTGCACAGCTATTGAGACATAAGCAGAAGGCTCTGGGATGTAATTTGTAATTTCAAAAAGGTTAGTCAGAAATTTTTGCAGATCCATTAGCAGAGTTCTCTTTTATTTATTTATTTTTTTATTTTTTTGGTGGAACCAGGATTTGAACTCAGGCTCTTGCACTTGCCAGGCAAGCACTTATTCCCTGGTTCCCTAGAGATCTCATAAATGTGAGGTTTAATTCCTTTATCTTCTATGGCCATTGGGTATTATCTCAAACAAACTGGCCTTTTAGTGTGAAGTTGCAATCTTCAATCTAATTGCTTAGCTTCTTTTTTTTTTTTTTTTTTTTTTTTTTTTTTTTTTTTTTTTTTTTTTTTTTTTTTTTTTTTTTTTTTTTTTTTTTTTTTTTTTTTGTGGGACCAGGGATTTGAACTCAGGTCCTTGTGCTTGCCAGGGAAGCTCTTATTCCACTGAGCCATAGCCCCAGCATCTAATTGCATTAAGTATTTTAAATTGTGATTAAATTGAAAGTTTTGGACATTATATTCTTTCCTTCATCACTTTTAATTTTTAAGAAATATTTTCTATTTCAAATTTTTGAGATGTTACTTCTAAGTCCAATTTGAAAATAAAAACAGTTTTCCTCTATTATTTTGCTTACTTGCAGTATGCAAGTTGTATTAACAACTTGAACAGTGTGATACTTTTTTAACAAATAAAAACAACATTTATTGAACACAATATATAAAATTACTGTTAGGAACTGTAAGAAATAAAATGAAGATGTGACTTTGTTTCATGTAGCTTTCCATTTAATAACTCAGTAAAACACCTAGAAGTGTTAATAAAAGACAAGACAGTACAAATAAAGTTATTTGAGACACATGGGGAAAATGATCATCAGAAATAGTGGCTTTTTGTTTAAAATACTGGAGTAGATTTGGAGTATTTGATTATGTTTTTTTGTCATTTATTCTTTTCTTTTGTATCCTCTTTGAATTTTATACTTCGCAAACATATCTTTGAAAAGTAAAAGTAAAATATTTTCTAGTTATACAAACTTGAAATATTTAAATGCCTCCAGATGCAGCATATAG
>PVKA01052777.1:0-11546 GCA_004027165.1 Ctenomys sociabilis
GGGGGGGGGGGGTGGAACACGACACACGAGGACCACACAGACGACTATGACCTTTACCTCTTACCTGGGAACACCTGCTTTGGAGCCAATACCTGAAGACTGCAGAGAGTGCAAGAGGTTCTTAGCAGTGGCTTCTGGTTGGGCTTCAGCCAACTGCTGGATGGCAGCTTGCAGGGCCCTGCGGGAGGCTGCATCTCTAGGAAAAACAATGAAAGGAAAGATATACGTGTGGACTCAGGCCAGGCAGGGCTTATTAGACGGAAGCACTGGTGTTTCTTGGGGAAAAGTTACTGATCATACTGTATTTCAATAGGTCATAGACAATGAGAATAGAAAATAACTAATAAATCTACTTCATCCCTGAAATCCAGAAATAACTGATATGGGTAAATAAGCCATGAAGAGTGTAATTACAACACCTACATTTATCGGACCTTTCTAAGGGATTCAAACTAAGTCAAGAGCTTTTAATGACAGTATACACACACTGAGCACTCAAGATGGGGCAAGCTCTGTTCCAACTTTACACACTAATAACCATATATATACCCTATTCTGCAGATAAGGAAACTGAAGCCTATAGAGGTTAAGTAACCTGTCAGGACCCAGCAGGAAGGACATAAACTTAAGCAATCTGGTTTCATTAGCCACTACCCTCATACCATAACCCTATACAAAGTGCTCTGGACACCAGGCCTCTGGCTGAGATTCACCTGTATCGATGCAGAGTCAAGCAGAATAATTTGCAGAGCCCTTTCACTGCTCCCTCTGGCAGATCTGAAACCAAAGATCACAGAGACTGGTCAATAAAAATGGTGTGGTAAATATCTGATTGAGGGCTGACAAGATAGCTCAAAGGACTAAGTCGTGCTTAGGCAAGCACAGGGAAGGGGTTGAACCACACTGGGTGCTGGCCCTGCTCCTGGGCACAATGAGCTGGCCATGGAGAGTGGGCGTGATAGAGCATGCCTATAATCTCAGCACTGGGGAGACTGAAAACAGGATCCCTATGAGGGGATTATATGCTCCGAGCTTCGTAGCGAGACCCTGTACCACATACATTTAAAAAAATATGCTTGAAGCTGGACGTGGTGGCTCAGGCCTATAATCCCAGCACTCGGGAGGCTGAGGCAAGAGGATTGTTGTGCTAAAAGTGAGCTTAAGGCCAGCCTGAACTGCATAATGAGACCCTGTTTCAAAAAGACCAAAAAAAAAAAAAAAAAAAAAAAAAAAAAAAAAAAAAAAAAAAAAAAAAAAAAAAAAAAAATGCTTGAATCAGTCATTCTGCCAAACATGAACTCCACCACTACTGTACACTTCCATTCTCCCCATATGTGTATGGTAAAATCCCCAGGAAGAAAAGGCAATTACAGAAAAGAATCTTAGGAAAAGCCACAGAAAAGCTTTGGGTAGCCATTTACTAAATAAATGAAACTTAAGAAAGTAACATTAGCTTCAAAATGTTTTGTTGAGACTGGGCATGGTGGCATGTGCCTGTAATCCCGGTGCTCAGGAGGCTGAGAACAGGAGGGTCACTATGGGTCTGACCTATGAGACCCTGTACTAGATATATTTAAAAAATAAATAAAATTACTAGTGCTTTAAAAAAAAATGTTTTGTGTTCTCTAATGAGTGAAGATTCACTCATTAGAACTATTAAGTTGGGTTTTTTTGTTTTTGTGAGATAGGGTCTTGCTATATAATTCAGGCTGGCTTCAAACTTGCAGGGATCCTCCTGCCATACTTTCTGAGTGCTGGGATTACAGGCATTTTAGATCATCACATGGCATCCTTGTAATTCCAGCGCTTGGGAGGCTGAAAACAGGAGGATCACTACAAGTCCAATCTCTGTAGTAAGATCCTATACTAAATATATTTTTTAAAAAAGAAAAAGAGCCGGGTGTGGTGGTGTAGCCGGGTGTGGTGGTGCATCCTGTAATCCCAGTACTCAGGAGGCTGAGGCAGGAGGATTGTTGTGAGTTCGAGACCAGCCTGAGTTACAAAGTGAGCTTAAGGCCAGCCTGAACTGCATAGTGAGACCCTGTCTCAAAAAAAGACAAAAAAAAAATAAAAAAGAAAAAGAAAGCTTGGGCCGGGGAGATGGCTCAGTGGAATAAGCGCTTCCCTGGCAACCACAAAGGCCTGAGTTCAATCCCCGGTTCCGCAAAAAAAAAAAAAAGAAAAAGAAAGCTTGACTGGATCTCCATTCTAAACCCTAGGGCATGCCCCCGAGGGTGGGAAGGACCTGCCCAGAGTGGTCTTTGCTGTTCTACTTCACAGCTGTGCCATTTGGAGGAGCTCTGATCTTCACAGGGAAGCGCACAGCGTAGAAGGAAGAGAGTCTTGATGGACACCACAACTGCTACTTTTCCTCTAATCTTCAATTATTTTCTGCCACTATGAACTGCTGCCATTTGCCTTGGAGCCAGCAGAGTACAGACTAAAATCTCCACTAACTGTGAGCTAAATAAACCTTTCCTTCCTTCATTTTGGGTGTTCATATTCTGTCCCAGCAAGAGTAAAAAGTAACCAAAACTGACAGGGATGTAGCTCAGTAAAGGCCTGATGTTCAGTCCTCAAAATGAGTAAACAAATAGGCAGATAGGTAGCTAGATAGAAACATAGTAAGCATAAGCCAGTGTGCTTCTATAGTTCTGGCCATTTGGGAGACTGAGGTTGGAGAATCACCTGAGCCCAAGAATTTGAGGCTAGCTGACATAGTAAGACCTCATCTCAAAGGAAAAAAAAGTAAAATTATTAAAGTATCATGAAAAGCCAGAAAGGGCCAAGCACCTGTAACTATAGTGGTTTCAGAATGTGTGAAGGACCAGTCTAGTAGGCTATGGAAAAACTGAAAAAGAAATAAATATATTTTGAGTATAGCACAAGTAAAAGTACAGGGATAAGGAAAATGGGGATACTGATAACACCTGGCACTTAACTAGTGCTACTCTAACCATTTCACATACACTATCTCATCCAACCATCAAAAGGTGGGCTCTTCCATTAAGCACACCTCAAGATGAAGAAAACAAGCAGCAGGAACCTAACTATACCAAGAGAAACACGCAGTCTGGCTGAACAAGCAAATAAATTAAGAAGTTGGGTATGGTCATGAAGGCCTGTCATCACCACAGTTGGGTGGCTGGGACACAAGGATCACTGTGAGTCGAAGGCCAGCTGGGGCTACGTAATGAGTTTAAGGCCACCTTAAAGTATGTATTGAAACTGAAAAAAGCTTGGGGCTAAGAAGATAGCTCAGCGATCTGAACACCTGCCTGGCAAGCACAAGAACCCAGGTTTGATCCCTGGTACCTCATGCCCTACTGCCTTGTGCCGTGCCGGCCACCATAACCATGTGGTGGTGCATGCCTATAATCCCAGCACTGGGGAGGCTGAGACAGGAGTATCACTGCAAATCCAAGCTGCATAGTAAGACCTTGTACCAAATAAATAAAAGATTTTAAAAGTATTTATTTATTTATTTATTTTTAAAAGCTTGGAGGCAAGAATAATAGTTCAGCAGCACTGCACCTACCTGGCAAGCACAAAGTCATGAGTTTGATACCCAGTACCAAAAAAAAAGCTTGGGAAGAAATATGTGGCAAGTAATTGATGCCAGGCCAGCGCACACAGGTGATAGAATCATGAGCAATACAAGATTAAGGTAGAGGGCTCATGTGGCATCTCACACTTCAGGTCCCAAGTGACAGAGGGGAGATGAAGGAGGTGCAGTAGCCAGTTCATCCCAGGTCTCTCAACACTGTACTAGTTCATGTGACCAGGGCTATTTCAACCTCAGTGTCTGACTGAGGCCAGAAAACATGGTAAGAGAACAGATAATATATGCTGCGAGCTCACCACAGCCAGGCACCACATTAAACACCATCTATGCATGTTCTTATCTACTCTCACACCAACCCTGTGAGAGTAGTTCACACTAATGACACAGCTTCAGAGGTCAGAGAGGCAGGTCACACAGCCCCTAAGTGGCAGAGCCAGAATTAGAACACAGAACCCCCTGCTCAGATCTGCATCACCAACTGACACTAGAGGAAAGAGCAGACACAGGAGATACTGCTTCAGCAAGTCATCAAAGGCTGTGGAGAGCAGCACAGAGGCCTCAGGCAGGCAAGGCAGAAGATTAAACAGTTCTAAGCAAGTCCTGAGCTCCTTAGCCTGGCTAGAAACATCTCACCCCCACTCTTGCTGACTTTCTATTTGACTATCTGCTCCCTGAGAAGGCCAGAGTAGCTGCCGCTATGCAAACAGCTCTTCTTAGCCTCATAAAATTAGGAAACTAAAAATTAACGAAAGTAGTTAATTTCCCCTAACCATTTGCACATCAAAAGCTACTAAGCACTTCACAAATGTAGCCCATCCTGAATCAAGGGCTTTCCAGGTGAGAGAAGAGTAAAATCAACCTTAAAAAGGTCAAAAGTAATTCATAAACTGACCCACACAAGTCAAGCTCTTCACTCCATTAGCTGGTGGCTAGGAGGCCAGCATGTGGCAGTTATTTCACATGAAGAGTGATCACTGCACCTCAGCAAGTGTGTACAGCTGGTGGCTACAGTAGCTTTTACTAACCAGAACCCTGCTGAGAAAGTAACCAGAAAAGACCTGTAAGGAGGCCATAAAATTCACACACTAAAGCATGAATACACAAGAGAATGTCTCAAGCTCACACACAGCAATTTACTTCATTTACACAGCGCTTTAACAAACGTGGGAATGCTACTCAGGCAATACTTGGTGAGAAAGAGCAAATGGGAAGGTGAGTGGAAGACAAGAAGCAACAGGCTCTTCACCATGCCATGTGAAAACTGACAGAAGGGAAGACCCACCACCACAGAGCCAGGTCTCCTGGAGACTCAGGCAACACCGCCCAGGGTTTATGTGTTGCTGGAGTGAAGCTGAAAATCTAAAAGGTTCTGAGGTGGTACTCACTGATGCTGGCTGCCTTTTTCATTCCCAGGCTTAGAGACCACACTGTGGGCACTAATGCTGTTTAGTAAAACGAACACACCAAAAGGAAACCCAAGAAACTGGTAAGGATTTATTGAATAAAGATAAACTATCTTATATACTGTCATTGGGTAATATATGGTGTTTTTTTTTTGAGGGGGGTGTTTTGTTTTGATACAGGGTCTCACTAAGCAGTTCAGATTCATAGTGATCCTTCTGTCAACCTCCCCAGCTCTGAGATTACGGATGTGCACCACTACACCATTTCAGGGCCACCATGGTACACCTAAGGTTCAGGGGAGTACATGGAGTACTGGGGATTAAACTCAAGTTCTTACACTTATGAGGCAGACACTATCTCTCCAGCCCTGATGGTGAACTTTTTTTTTTGCGGAACCGGGAATTGAACTCAGGCCCTTGCACTTGCCAGGGAAGTGCTTATTCTACTGAGCCATCTCTCTGACCCTTGATAATGAACTTTTAAGAGCTTTCAATGATACAAAGAACCTGCTGCAGCATACGTGCCATAGGTTCACCACCAATGTCATAGGGCCATCCCTCTATTACAGGCTAGGTCAGGATAATGACCAGCTTTTCTCATCAAACAAGAAGTTCAAGCCAGGTGTGGTGGAACTTGTCAGTAAACCTACCTACTACTTTGGAGATTAAAACAGTAAGTTCACAAGTTCGACACCAGCTTGGGTAACTGAGTGTCTCAAAATAAAAAATTTAAAGGGAATGGGATGAAGCTCAGTGGTAGTGCACCCCTGGATTTAATCTCCCACACCCATGTGGGGAGGCAGCAGTTTTCAAGGAAAAACACTTCACTGGAGAACATTTTAATAAAGGTGGAACATCTTGCTATGTCTACTCCAGTAGGTCAGGAGAAAACACATCTCCCACACTTTCTTGATTTTAGAATCCTGTACTAGCTGATTATTTCTTATCATCTTTCTGACTTCCAAAAACATATATGGGAGAGAATGCTACAAATCACATACAGAATATTTTTGTTCCCATATAATAAGGACTGACAGTATCTTTTAGAAATTGTTTGTTTGTTTGTTGCAGGATCAGGGATTGAACTCAGGACCCCAATTCTACTGAGCTATCTCCCCAGCCATTTTTTTCTTTCTTTCTTTTTATTTTTTTGCATAGAAATGGTTTCAAACTGGAGATGATGGTGCACACCTACAATCCCAGCACTCAAGAGGCTGAGACAGGAAGATGGTTTCCAGTTCAAGAACAGCCTGAACTGCACAGTGAGACCCCATCTCAAAAAGATTAAAAAAAGAAATGTTTTCAATGAAAATGGCTAAAATCATAAAACATTTTGATAACTGCATAAACTCTCCACTAACCTAAACTGTTTCAACACAGTAAAATAAGCAAAGAAAGTAAGGGCAAAAGTTGTACACAGTAGGGAATACAACTTTTTATTGGTTTGGTTTTGTTTTGCCTTTTTTTTTTTTTTAATGTATTTGGCTGTTACAGGGTCACACTACACAGCTCAAACTCATAGTGATCCTCCTGTTTCCAGCCTCCCAAGCGCTGAGATTACAGGTGTATGACACAGTACGCCAGAACTCTGTGGCTGGCTCAGCCTGCCCTAAGGGCCTGGGCTGATACAGCATGTGGTGTCAGAGATCAAAACATGGTCCCAGAGCTTGCATAAGCAAGTGCTTTAGTCCACTAAGTTATCTCACTAACTCACCAGCCCTGTTTTGCTTTCTTGAGACAAGATCTCACTATGTAGATCAAGATGGTCCTGAACTTACTATATAGTACAAGTTAGCATTAAACTTGTAGCAATCCTCCTGCCTCAACCTCCCAAGTACTGGTATTAACCAGTGTCCAGCTATAATTTATTTTTAAAATGAAACAGTATCCAGGAAACCTGATGACAAATAAATACCTTTTCCAGCAACACACTTCCCCAGTTCACTGAGGATTTCTCTCCGTTCCTTCACGCTGGCTGTTGTCACCTTCCCTGCAAAACGCTTTAGTGTCTCAGAAACCTGTGAAAACAAAGCCCACAGATATAATTTCACCAGTCAGATTAGAAAACAATGAGTGCACACATGAGTGTGCATATACTGGAACTGCCACACTACTGGGCTGGATAATTCCTTGTTATAGTGGTTACTTTTACACACGGCAGGATTTTTAGCAGCATCTACCACTAATAGCATCCAGGAGCCAACCATCTCTGCCTCCTGCCTCAGCTGTAACAAAAGCTTCTTCAAACACCATCAAACACCTCCTGTGGGGGCAAAACCACACCCAGTTGAGGTGGACTATTTTATTTTTATTATAATTTTTTAAAATCTTTTTTTTCTGTGGGAGCCAGAACTAGGGATTGAACTCAGGCCCTTGAGCTTGTCAGGCAAGCGCTTATTCTACTGAGCTATCTCCCAGGCCCTAAAATCTTTTATTTATTTGGTACACAGTCTCCCTACACAGCTCAGACTCGACTTATAGTAATCCTTCTGTCTCAGCCTCCCCAGGAATTACAGACATGCACCAAATGACACACTGTACCGGAAATGGAACCCAGGTCCTTGTGCTTTCCTGGCAGGCACTTAGACTAGCAAGCTATCTCCCCAGCCCAAGGTGTACTATTTCAATCCAACCTGGGTTAAAATAGGCCTGGGTATGTGGTAAAGTGGTAAAGTGCTAGCACATTTGAGGTCTTCGGTTCTATACCTAGTACAAGGGAAAAAAGAACTTAATCCAATCAGTCAGTATTTTCTAACTTGGGCCCAAAGAGGCAAGGCAAAGAATAAAAACATCTGGACAGAAAATATGCTTCAAAACTACTAAAAACCTAGAGATGGCCTACTGTGTGTCCAACATGTTCCTTCTACCCTACCTCACATTAGCCTTCCATCATAGCCAGTCTAGTAAAATTTAAGAGGCTACATGCCTCAGCTACCCTCTCCTCTGTAGTGGCACACATCTGTGATCCCAGTACTCAAGAGGCTGAGGCAGGAAAATCACTGTGAGTTCAACGTCAACGTAAGCTACATAGTGGAAGCCTGTCTCAAAAAAAAAAAAAAAAAAAAAACAGGCTGTATCCTCTTATAGGAACTCAGAAATAATGTCACTTCCTGATCTCCCATTTCTTCTATGCCATACAGATAACAGGACCTACCTCATACAGTTGTTACGGAGATTAGTGACACAAAATGCATTTTGTATTTACTCTCATCCAGAGTACAAAGTTGGCTGCTAACACAAAGAAGTCTACAAGGGAAACGTCAGTAGCCCCATCTTATCAGTGATGAAGGAATCACCTCCAAGACAGGAAGTCAGTGCACAGATAGCAGAGTCAAGCACCTGCATTTTTGAAACTAAACCTGAAACCAAGTAAGTCTATAAACTGATGTTAGTGAGTCCCTAGCTATCAAGAGCCACCCAGGTTAACAAAGCTGCAGTCCCTTGCTTGGGGTCCAGGGAATAAAGCAGTTTGTGAATACTCACAAAAACCTGTGAAAATCTTCTCCTGAGCAATATTCCAAAAACTACAGAGGCCAGGCTGTGGATTTTATAAGTGGTACAGCAGGCCATAAGATTCATATAAACAAAATAAATAAACAAATAGATTCATATAGCCAACACAATGGTGTCATTATTTTCTGAGATTTCACAGCTCTTATTAGTGTAAGTCAAGGGTACACACACACACCACAAAAAAAAAACTAGGTTTTTCTTTTATGCTTAAACACCTGCTATATCTTGGCAATGAGTAAACTGATGTCCAAACTGCTACATATATGATTTAGTATTTGTTACATCTTTAAAATATCCTTTAGTTTTTTTGGTGACAGAATCTTGCATTGTAGCCCAGGCTTGTCTCAAACTCATGATCCTTTTGCCTCAGTCTGCCAAGTCCTGGGATCAGAATTTCTCCGGAACTATAATGAGACCCTGTCTGGAGGGGTGGGAGGTAGCAGGGGAAGGACAGAGACAGGAAAAGAGAAAAAGAAAGATCAAAGAGTTTTGGGAGGTTTCTGATTAAAAACTAGCTCCTTGCCCAAGAATAACCTCCTATTTAGTTCTGACAGATATTTCAGTACTTACCTCTAAACATATAGATACATGCTCATGTTAGTACTTCTTCATTTTTCAGTTTTACTGCCTTTCCACCTTTCTTTGCCTGACCCTACCATACCCGCTCCCCATTTCCCCAATATTAAGTCCCTAAAGTGAAAGAGCTGAGTAGTTGGGTGTTTGCCTTCTATAGTTAACTTCCTATAAATAAATTATATTTCTCATCCTGCCCAGTTTTTAATTCCATTGGAATTAATAATTGCCTGTTCCTACCTCATTTCATAAAGTTAGCTTTATTCTTTTTCTTTTTGGTGGAACCTGGGATTGAACTCAGGCCCTTCTGTTTCCCAAGCAAGCACTTACTCTACTGAGCCATCTCCCCAGCCCCTATTCTTTTTCTTTCTTTTTTTTTAAACACAGGGCCTTGCTGGCCTTGAACTCACAGCAATCCTGCAGTATGAGCCTCCTCCCAAGTACTGGGATTATAGGCACATGCCACCACACTTGGCTTAAAATAAGCCAAGCAAAACACCTACTCTTCTCCAAACTTTTAGTTACCTGTCTAATACCTGACACTCAAGTATTACAGCAAATTCTAGCCTCCTGAAGGAATCTCTCTCAAGAGTTCTCTCTCCTGACTCCTAAAGAAATCCTTAAAAAAAAATCCTGAGTTTTCTCTCCTGCCACAATTTCACAAGTGATCCTCTACAATTAAGGTAGTTTATCACCCTGAAAATGTACTCTTTCCTGGGCTGTTTGAAACACATCCTCCATTCTGGGGCATTCTTGCAAGTCGGAAAGTCTTCCAGCCTCACACTTAAAGGTTTGTGTAGACTCAAAACTCTAGGCTGAATCAGTTTCCTTCAGAATACTGAAGATATTTCTCCACTGAGTTCTAACTTGGAGTCCAGTCCCATTCTGACTTTTGATCCTTCGGATAAGACATGAGTTTTGTCCCTAGAATCCTAGATCTTTCAGGAGTCTAAAATGCCACATGTTTTATTGTGAATCAATTTTTATTCACTGTGCTGAGAACAATATTGGCCTACAAATACATCTTTCAGTTGGGAGAAATTTCTTGAATTACTTTATTAACAATTTCCTCAGATACCAGTACTGTGTTGTGTTCACTGTGTAGTGGTCCTTGGCTTCACAGTTCCCAGAGAGCTAATCACTACTCTTCAGTCAGTGTGGAAGAGAGATGAGGGCCAGCCAAATAGCTCAGTGGATTAAAGCACCTGCTTAGGCAGACACTTTGGGGACTGGGGAGATGGCTCAGTGGAATAAGTGCTTCCCTGGCAAGCACAAGAGCATGAGTTCAATCCCCAGTTCCGCCAAAAAGAAAAAAAAGAAATTTTAGAATATATTTCCAGTTGGTGCCCAGCTTTCTTCCCTCAAACCCTCCCTGCCCCCCACCTCAGCTTTCTTAACCATTGCGTTAGAACTCAATTTCTTGGGTCTGCTAAATCCTTTACCACTCATTGTGACCTTCTAACTTCCCAAAATTTGCCTCGTTCTCCTGATCAGTGCATGTTAGGCAAATGCTGTACCAATGATTTACAATCTCAGCTGCCCAATTTTTTCCTTCCAATACTGAGGACTGAACCAGGGTATGGGTTTGTGCAAGCATTTTACCACTGAGTTACATCTCACACCTTGGAATTTTTAAGAAATCTAATTAGTTATAATGAGTTTGGAGAAGGTAGCAAAAACATATATGTATACCACCCTCTACCTAGAAATCCCATGAAGCAAGAGCTTTTTATGCTCAAGTCTCTTTTTCTTACTCAGAAAATGATTGTCACAAAACTAAAAACCACATTAAGATCCTTCAGAGAAGTCATTTACTGCTGAGATCAGATGCAAGCAGCTTTCAAGTTCACAGCTCAAAGGGAGCACTGTCTAGTAGAACTTTTTGTGATGACAAAAATGGTCTCCTGAACTAATCAATACACCAGCCACTAGACACATACAGCTACCTGTTGTATGTTACAGGTCGGTGCTTCAGAGGTTTTACTGAGATTAGTTTCAAAGTGAGTTCAAAGCTTCAGAAGCATCTCACATTTATTGAGGGGTAAAGGCAGGCTAAGGAATGTGTACACTTCAGTGAATACAAACTGTTATCTCTACTGACTTTTACCATTTGTCTAACACTAGGTTTATACAAATGTTAGCCGATAACATCCCAAGCAAGGGATCAAAGAACAGGGCACCTGTAGGAGAAGCTGCTATCTGGCATCCCAGCTTTTTGGGAACTTTAGACAGCAGTTCTCGGCCTCTGTTTATTGTTTTTTACTCTCTCAGGACATTGGGCTTTTATATCAAATCTATATTTGCATAGCTATCTGTGCAATAAATTATGGCTTGCATGAGCAAAGAACTGAATTTTAAATTTCATTCCATTTTAACTAACTTAAGACAGGGTTTGAGGAGCCAGGGAAATAGCTTGGTAGAATAAGCATTTCCCCAGCAAGCGCAAGGGCCTGAGTTCAAACCCCAGTTCTGACCAAAAAAAAAAAAAAAAA
>PVKA01052778.1:0-11547 GCA_004027165.1 Ctenomys sociabilis
CCCAGCATTCCCTCACCTGTGCAAAATGGCTACTCTTGTCAACCCGCTGTCTTAGGTCTAATTTTTCCCTGCTGGAATCCCCTCAGCACCTTCTTACCTGAAAGCACAGCCAACATGGAGTGCAGTAAGGAGTGGCTCAGCGAGTTCCTTCTGCCTGGCCTCTTCCTTCTGTTGAGAAGCAGAAACCACATCAGGGGATTTGAGAGGAAGAGGCAAAAAACAGTACTTAGGATGAGAACGAGGAAGGAAAAGTCTCCAGGAAGTAGGCAGTGGTGCAGTGGTCAGGGTCAGAGAAGATACCTTTAATGCTCTGGTTCTGTCAGGAGCCAATGTCTGGTTATTTGTTTAGCTATGGCCAATCAGCTCTAGGGGGGTCACAAAAATTACTGCATAGCCTTATTCTGTTGGCCCCAATATGTAAAAGCAACAAGATAATCTGCATGCATATTCACAATTCACTTCCAAACAATACAACAGTACAATTCCATTCTATAGGCTCAAGGAAGCTTTGTTTGGATCACCCTCAAATCTCTGGCCCAATTTTGGGGCTCAAAGGAAATAAAGATTTGCATTTTTTTAATCACAATGGGCTTCATTACGTATCAAATCATATTACAAATCTATTTGATTTTTCATGAGTTTTTTTTACTGGGCCAAGCTGCTAGGTATTCAAATTACGAAAGGACCTTCTCATATAACCCTAGCCCCATACATCCTATAGAGGGTTTCTGGCCTAGGTGCCAGGTGAATACTGAGGACCACTGACTCAGGCACACACTCATCTCCATAGGGCACTGGAAAAGCCACAGGGCTAGGAGTAAGGAGATTTGTGTCCCACTCCTTAATAGGAGACCTGGTGGCCTTAGGACTCTGGTTTATGAAAGGGGCAGAAACACAACCCCTACCTCACCTTTTTCTGGAAAGCTTGTCCAAAAGGAATAGCAGGCAACTCGAATATGAGCTATGGCAGTCACCAGCACAGAGAACTCATCACAGCTGTTTCCCCTGTGGGCATGGGAGGATCTTGGGTTCCCATTTTTCAGTTGAAGATCTGAGTTCCAAACTCATACAAGCATCTTATCCAAAGTGACACAGACCCAGTGACAATAAATTGGGCATGTTTAAGGATCCAGGCCTCTGATCTGAGAACTCAGGCTCCTCATCCAGGGAGCTTGCAGCAAGGGCTCTGATCTTTTGGGGGAGAGTGACCATCATTCCAAGTGCCCTGCACCACACATATGCTCAGAGGAATTCTGCATTACCAGTTAGCATAGCCAATTCACACCACTTGAAAAATATTTTCCCATTTATTACCCATACTACTTGAACTAAAAGGCCTTCCTGCCATGTGTGGTGGTGCATGTCCATAATTTTGGCACTAAGGAGGGTAAGGGAAGAGGCCAGTCTGGGCTACATAATGAGTTCAAGGCCAGCCTAAACATAGCAAGACCCTATCTCAAAGACAAACAAAAATTTTTTTAAAAAAGTTCCCTTATGATGGCCCACATCATATTCACTGTAAAATAACTCTGAGCCAGCCCTGATGGCACAGGCCTATATTCCCAGTAGTCCAAGACGATGAAGCAAGAGGATTGCAAGTTCAAGACCAGACTGCTATACTTAGTGAGTTAATCTCAAAAAATGAACTAGGGGGCTGGGGAAATGGCTCAGTGGAATAAGCACTTCCCTGGGAAGCACAAGGGCCTGAGTTCAATTCCCGGTTCCCGCCAAAAAAGAATGAACTAGGGGTTGGGTGTGGTGGCTCATGAATATAATCTCAACATTTAGGAGGCCGAGACAGGAAGATTGAAGCAAGTCTGAGGTCAAGACAAGCCTGCAATACATAGGGAGATCCTGTCTTTAAAAAAATTTTAAAAAAGCAGAGGATGTAGCTTAATCAAAGGCCATGGGTTCACTCCCTGGTGACGGGGGCATCTTTCTAGGAAAAAGGAAGGCAATAAACAAGGGTGATAACAGGTTTTTTTGTTGGTTTGTTTTGATTTTTTGGTGGTACCAAGGAATGAACTCAGGACCTTGTGCTGGCCAGGCAAGCATTAGTTCCACTGAGCTATCTCTCCAGCCCAAGTTTTTAACAAACCTGAGAACCAGGCACAGGCCCATAACTGGTCCACTGTTACTCTTTTTGTTGCTATGCTGTGAGTAGGTCAGGAATCCTAGGGAAGGGGTTTTAACCACTTAACAGTTTATCCCAATCATTGCTTGGGCGTAGGGTTTGTTTACATACTGACTATCCTGAGTATTGCTTCAATAGGTATCATTTCAACCAGCTGATTCTTACTTACACGAATACACTCATATATCTGTTTATCTTATATCAACTACTTTTTGCATACTTTTTAATTTAGAATGTTGTATTCACTTTGATTTTTTTTCTTTTCGGTGGAACTGGGGATTGAACTCAGGCCCTTGCGCTTGCCAGGCAAGCGACTTATTCTACTAAGCTATCTCCCTGACCCGTTTTTTTTGTTTTTTGGTCTTTTTGAGACAGGGTCTCATTATGCAGTTCAGGCTGGCCTTAAGCTCACTTTGCTCAGGCTAGTCTCGAACTCACAACAATCCTCCTGCCTCAGCCTCCCGAGTGCTGGGATTACAGGCCTGAGTGCTGGGATTACAGGCCTGCGCCACCATGCCCGGCTAGGTTTCTTTTTTTTTTTTTTAATGTGTTTAGTACAGGGTCTATAGGGTCTCACTACACAGATCAGACTCAGTGATCCTCTTGTTTTCAGCCTCCCAAGCACTGAGATTACAAGTGTGTCCCAGGAGTGGGGCTGGCACAGCATGAAGGGGATTGAACCCTACTCCCTGCATCTGCCTAAGTAGGCACTTTAATCCCTGAGCTGGCCAAGCTTTGGTAGGTTTCTTCTTTCTTTCTTTTTTTTTTTTTTTTGTGGCCTGTCCAGCCCACCCTGAGGGAGTGGCTGGCGTGGCAGGTGGTGCTGGGGATCCAACCATGGTCCTCTGCACCTGCCTAAGCTTGCCTAAGCAGGTGCTTTAGACAGCTGAGCTATCTTGCTGGCCCTGATGTTTGTTTCTAATGAAACCACATAATAAGTTCTGATCATTTTCTTTTACTAATTCATCATTACGTGGGGAGCCGGGGAGATGGCTCAGTGGAATAAGTACTTCCCTGGCAAGTGCAAGGGGCTGAGTTCAACCCCCGGTTCCGCCAAAAAATAAATAAATAAATAAAAATAATTCATCATTACGTATTTTATTCGTAAAAAAAAGATGGCTCAGAGGAATAAGTGCTTCCCTGGCAAGTGCAAGGGCCTGAGTTCAATCCCCAGTTCTGCAAAAAAAAAAAAAAAAAAAAAAAACCTTATAAGGGGCTGGGGAGATGGCTCAGTGGAGTAAGCGCTTCCCTGGTAAGCACAAGGGTCTCAGTTCAATCCCAGGTTCCGCAAAACAACAACAACAAAATATAAATAATTTTGTGCTGCTATCTATAAAAGCTCTTAAATACATTAGATATAACTTTTATAGTTCTCCATAATTCAGTGATACTCTGTTACAATACAAAATGGACATGTTTGGGACATTGAAACTGAATAAGTACGAAGTTCCAAAAGATCTGCAAAACAAAAAACTGAAAAAGGGAGAAATGTGAGAATACCAGAAAGAACAGGTCTGTGTTAGGAAATAGACAAAAAAGATGTCCTCTTACTGTCAACTTTTTATAATATAAAGATAGAACTTGCAAATAGAAAAAAGAATTCCAATAGTGGTCAATGATTATGGTAATTCTACAGGTGGTGTTGACAGAGTTGAACAACATCTAGCAAGCTATCCTGTAATCAAAGGGAAAAAAAATACAAAAATGTATTCTTCTTCTGGACCAAACAATATGGAACTTGTTTGCTAATTTTTCAAAATAAAAGGGTTCAGGGCCGGGGAGATGGCTCAGTGGAATGAACGCTTCCCTTGCACAAGGACCTGAATTTAATCCCTGGTTCTGCCAAAAATAAATAAATAAATAAATAAATAGTTTCAAATAAAAAAGAATTAAAAGTCTAAAACAGGTTCAAGGCTGGCAAGATAGCTCAGCAGTCTAAAGCACCTGCTTAGGTGAGCTTAGGCAGGTGCAAGGGACTGCAGTTTGATCCCCAGCACCACATACCAGGCCAGCCCTGCCTTCAGGGCTGAGCTAGCAAAAACAAAAAAGGGGGAGGGTTTCAAAAGGTCATTTACAGATCTGCAGAGATGGTTCAGCGGTCTAAGCACCTGCCTGGCAAGGACAGGGACCCAAGTCCAACTCCCAGTACTGCATGCTGTGCCTGTCCTGCCCCGAGCACACCATGCTGGCCAACAAGACCACATGTGTTGGTGCACACCTTGAAGCTGAAACAGGAGGATCATCACAAGTCCGAGGTGCACAGTGAGAACTTGTACCAAATACATAAAATTCAAACAAAAAACCCAAAAGACCATTTACAACTTACGCCTAATAGACCAAGTAATAAGATAGCCCAACTGAGATGTCCATCATCAATGTCTTCACTGTGTTTAGTGGGTAGACATTCCATTAAAATTATTATTATTTTTGTTTGGCGGAACCAGGGATTGAACTCAGGACCTTGCGCTTGCCAGGCAAGTGCTTATTCCACTGAGCCATCTCCCTGGCCTGAAATTATAATAATAATTAAAAAAGAAAGGTTGGAGGCTGGGGAGATGGCTCAGTAGAATAAATGCTTGCCTGGCAAGTGCAAGGGCCTGAGCTCAATCCCCAGTTCCGCAAAAAAAAAAAAAAAAAGCTGTGCTGATGAGATAGCTCAGCAGATTAAGCACCTGCTTTGGAAGGCATAGGAACCAGGGTTCCCCAGTCCTGCATGCTGCACTGGCCCTCCCCCTAGGGAGCACTGAGCATTGGGAGACTGAGTTCAGGTGTGGTGGTTCATGCCTGTAATCTCATTCCAGTGCTCGGGAGGCTGAAAACAGGAGGATCACTATGAATCTGAGCTTCACAGTAAGACCCTGTACCACATACATGAAATGAAAAAACAAATTTTTTTAAAATAAAGAAAATATGGGGAAAAAAAACAAGAAAATAAAATGTGGGGCCAGGGAGATGGCTCAGTAGAATAAGTGCTTCCCTGGCAAGTGCAAGGGCCTGAGTTCAATCCCTGGTTGGGGGGGGGGAGAAAAAGAAAATAGGGGCTGGGAAGATGGCTTGGTAGAATAAGCACTTCCCTGGCAAGCACAAGAGCCTGAGTTCAATTCCCAGTTCTGCCAAAAGAAAAAAATAAAGAAAGAAAATAAAGGCCAACACAACAATGTGAAGAGAAGCCGGGCGTGGTGGCGCAGGCCTGTAATCCCAGTACTTGGGAGGCTGAGGCAGGAGGATTGTTGTGAGTTCAAGACCAGCCTGAGCTACAAAGTGAGCTTAAGGCCAGCCTGAACTGCAGTGAGACCCTGTCTCGAAAAGACAAAAAAAAAAAAAAAAAAAAAGTGAAGAAAGACAATAAGCAAAAAGAATTCAAAGGCTATATTCTCTTGTCCCGATTGTGACATTAAATTGTGTATTGAATGTTCTAAGATACACCATACACAGAAAAATTATGGAATAAACTTGATGTGTTTTTATATTTCCTCTTATAAAAAGTAATGAAAAACACATGCAACTTTTGATCATACTGTATTTAAGAATCGACTTGGTAAGTGGTTAACCCATCTTTAGGGTATGTTCCGATAGCTCCTTAGCCCACTGGGACCCCAAGAATTAGCACTTCATTTGCATTATTTGCAACACTACCCTGAAAGGTAGAAGATAGCTTCTTTGTATGTGTATATATGTTGGTATGAGTTACTGGAGATTGAACCCAGGGCTTTCTCACTGAGCTACATCCTAAGCCCTTTTATAATTTTTAATTTTGGGACAGAATTTTGCTAAATTGCCTGGGCTAGGCTCAGACTTGGGATCTGCCTGCTTTAGCCTTCCAGAGTGATAGAATTACAGCCATAAATTACCACTTGCTGGGGAAGCTCTTATTCCACTGAGCTGTCTCCCTGGCCCCTAGCTTCCTCATTTTAAGGTGCTTAAAGTTCAAAGATGAGAGGCAGCCAGATACCTCAGCGGATTACAAGGCCAACACTGAGACTGCGTGTGGTAAAACACCCCTGTAATCCTAGCACTTGGAAGGCCGAAAACAGAAGGATCACTACAAGTCTGATATGTGTAGTGAAACCTTGTAGACCCTGTACTAAATACAAAAAATAGATAAATAGGGGGGCCAGGGAGATGGCTCAGTGGAATAAGTGCTTTCCTGGCAAGCACAAGGGTCTGAGTTCAATCCCCGGTTCTGCAAAAAGAAAAGATAAATAAAGTTCAGAGATGCTAGGTAGTTCTCCCAAACATCCATGACCAATAGAAGCTGGACTGAAATCTGACCCAGGAAGCTTGTTTCAGAAGCCTGTGTTTTATTGTTTGTTTTTCAGGCAGGGTCTTGCTATGTAGGGCAGGCTGGCTGCGAATTCCTTTATGTAGCTCAGGCTAGCCTCGAGCTCATGGTGATCTTCCTGCCTCAGCCTTCTCGGTGCTGGGATTACAGGCATGCACACCAATTCCAGCAGAACCTGTGTTCTTGATGAGCTCATTACACCATAGGAGGGACATGTCTATAGCATCTACTGGGGTACAACTAGCCCACTTGGTATCTGTGAAAATAAGAAGAAAAGCCCCTTCTTCCAGGAGGTAGTAGCTCTGAACAGGTGAGCAAAGTTCTAGTCACCATTTCTGTCTACTCACCTGCATGATCATATCTTCCTTACATGCTTGGTACCTGCAGACCGTGTAGCTGAGTACGGACTGCAATCATACTTAGACAAGGACTGTTGGGGGTCCTTAGAACCACAAAGCCACTGGCCCTTAGCGATCACCCAGAATCATCATCACAAGGTCTATGCAGCTGCCATTTGTGAAATGCTTACGTGCAAAATATAGTACTGAGGGCCAGGGAGATGGCTCAGTGGAATAAGCCTTCCCTGGCAAGCGTAAGGGCCTGAGTTCAATCCTGGGTTCCACCAAAACAACAACAACATAAAAACCAGTACTGAGCATTGTATCTGTGTAACTACAACATCCAAAATAACTACAAATACTACAACTTCATTCCAAGTTGAGGGAATGCAATGGTGGGATGATTCTTCCTGGGTGTTTTTTTTTTTTTTTTTTTTTTTTGCAGAACCAGGGATTGAACCCAGGCTCTTGTGCTTGCCAGGCAAGCTCTTATTCTACTGATCCATCTCCCCAGCCTCAGTGTTTTGTTTTGTTTGGTGGTACTGAGGTTCAAACCCAGGGCCTTGTTCACTCATTCATGCTAAACACATGCTCTTCGGAGCTACACCCTTATTCCCTGGCCCCTGGTCATGTTACTAACTCAGCTGGGATTTGGCTCCTGTTTTCTTGAGTTCAACAGCCCCACCTCTAGCCACTTCCCTGTAAGTCTTTTATATTTTTTTTGTATTTAGTATAGGGTCTACAGGGTTTTATTAAATAGATGGGACTCATCATGATTCTCCTGTTTTCAGCCTCCCAAGCACTGTGATTACAGGCATGCACCACCATGCCCACGTCTCGGTCTCAGTGCTCCCCTGGGGTGGGGCGAGCATGCCAGGATTGCAGGTGCTTTAATCTGCTGAGCTATCTGGTCTGTGAGCCTTTAGCATAAGGAAGTGGAAAAGATACTAGCTATAGGACCTCAGGCAAGTTATTTAACCTCTCAGTGTCAAAATTTCCTTGTCTATAAAATGATGATGATTAAATGTTCCCTTTCTGTAGGGTTATTTTAAACATTAAATGGTGGAAATAGCTCAGTAAAAATAAGCGCTTGCCTTGCAAGTGCAGGGTCCTGGTACCACAAAAAAATAAATAAAAATTAAATGGGTTAATAACTGGCAAACTCAATCAAATTAGGATTGAAATACTTTTAAAGGCTGGGCATGGTGGCGCATGCCTGTGACCCCAGCACTCGGGAGGCTGAGGCAGGAGGATTGTTGTGAGTTCGAGACCAGCCTGAGCTACAAAATGAGCTTAAGTCCAGCATGAACTGCATAGTGAGACCCTGACTCAAAAAGAGAAAAAAAAAAAAAAAAAAAAAAAAAAAAAAAAAAAAAAAAAAAAAAAGAAAGAAAGAAAGACTTTTATTTATTTATTTTTTTTTCTGGAACCGGGTGTTGAACTCAGACCCTTGTGTTTGCCAAGGAAGCACTTATTCTACTGAGCCTTCTCCCAGGCCCCAACTCACCCATTTTTAAGACAGGATCTTATTAAGTTACTAAAATGCTGGGCCTGAACTTTTCAATCCTCCTACATCAGTCTTCCAGAGTGCTAGTCTTCCTGGCTTGTGCCACCAGGCTTAAATGACATTTATACAAGGGAACAGAACCACCGTGGGCTTCAGTATCTTCAGTGTCCTGGCACTCCCCTCCCATGGATATGAGGGAGGACTGTGCCTCAGCTTGGACCCCAACACTGGAAAATGGTGGGGGGAACGCGGTGAAGAAGCAGAAATTGGGCTTCAAAGTAAGTTGAGTGACTCCAGGTTTAAGTTTTTGTTTGTTCTTACCATTTCTCTACTCTTGACTGCCTGTGTGATCTCATAGGTACCAGTGACATGGAGATCTGAGCACAGCCACCAGACATGCTCCACCTCTTACTCTTTTGTCTGCCTGGAATGTTTTTTTCCTCCAGATAACCTCAAGCCTTGCTGTGCTACCTTTTTTTTTTTTTTTCTTTTTTTGTGGAACCGGGGATTGAACTCAGGCTCTTGCACTTACCAAGGAAGTGCTTATTCTACTGAGCCATCTCCTGGTCCTGCCCCGCCTTTTTTAAGCCTTGCCTCCAAAGTCCCTTAGCTTAGGGCCTTCCCCAACCAACTTCCATGTTCCAAAACTTAGTAAAAGACATTGCTCACTTATCTTCAAAATGTAGGGCTCAAGGAGAGTGCAGGAAGAACTTTTTTGTGCAGGGGCCTTGCAGATAGCTCAGCAGTCTAAGGGCCTGCCTAGGAAAGTACAAGACCCCCTGACTGGAGCCCCCAGTACTGTATGCTGTGCCAGCCCCACCCAGGCATGCCGAGTTAGTCACCAAGACCAGGTGTGGTGGCACACACCTATAATCCCAGCATGAGGGAGGCTGAAACAAGAGGATCACTATGAGACCCTGTGCTAAATAGAAGAAGAGGGAGAGGGTGAGGAAGAGGGAGAGGGAGAAAAAGAATAGTGCACAGTAGAATAAGCACTTGCTTGGCAAGCGCAATGATCTGAGTTCAATCCCTGGTTCCACCAAAAGAAAAAAAAAAAAATAGTCCACAGCACATAATGGAATATTTAAAAGAAAGTTCTAGGGGCTAGGGATGTAGCTGAATGGTATGCATGAGGCCTTGGGTTCACTTGAGCACCACAAAATGAAAAAAATAAGGGAGATAGCTCAGTAGGATTAAGTGCTTGCCTGGCAAGCATAAGGTCCTGAGTTCAATCCCTGGTACTGCAAAAAAAAAAAAAAAAAACTTCTGAATTGAACTTTAATATGCCGGGCGTGGTGGCGCATGCTTGTAATCCCAGCACTCGGGAGGCTGAGGCAGGAGGATTGTTGTGAGTTCAAGACCAGCCTGAGCTACAAAGTGAGCTTAAAGCCAGCCTGAACTGCATAGCGAGACCCTGTCTCAAAAAGACAAAAAAAAGAAAAAAATAAAGTTTAATAAATAAACAAACTTGCCCTCAAAACCATCCTAGCATCTGCTTTGCCTTGGGAAGGAAGATATTATAAGTGTCAGACTGAGTCGGCCTGGAGCTAGGAAGGAGTTATAACCTGACCATTTCTGGGGAGTTCACAATTTGCCTGCTATACTTTTAGGAGCTTTACATGCATTGCCTCACTTGATGGTATCAAAATGGCCATCCATGATAGGAATTTATATTCTCCCAACTTTACAGAAGAAAGTGAGGCTCAGAGAGGAACATATCATGCTTAAGGTCACATGGTTTATAAGAAGCAGTGTTGGGCCTGAGGAGATAGCTCAGTAGAATAAGTGCTTGCCTGGCAACCTGAGTTCAATCCCCAGTACCGCAAAAAAAAAAAAAAAAAAAAAAAAAGAAGGAAGGAAGAAGGAAGAAGGAAGAAGGAAGAAGGAAGAAGGAAGAAGGAAGAAGGAGAAGGAGAAGCAGCAGCAGCGTCAAGACTCAAATCCAGGCCTAGCTGACCCTGGATGCTAAATCTTGTCCTCTGTCAGACTGCTGGATCCTGCTCTAAAGGGCCCTATAGCAGGAAGAAGAAGAAGAAGAAGAAGAAGCAGAAGCAGCAGCAGCAGCGTCAAGATTCAAATCCAGGCCTAGCTGACCCTGGATGCTAAATCTTTTCCTCTCTCAGACTGCTGGATCCTGCTCTAAAGGGGCCTATAGCAGGCCAAGCAGTTACATAAATCACCACACAAGGTCTCACGTGCTAAGTGCTAAATGTGTCATGTCTGACTCCACCCTTTCCTTGCTCCCAAATCTAGCAGTCACCAAGTTCAGCTCAAACTTTGGCGGACCTGGGAATTGCCCTGGAAGGCTTTTCCTTAATTCACCCCTGTACCTCAGACTAGCTCAGGTTCTGGTTAACACTTACACGGTCCAAGGCCCTGGCCTCTCCTGCAACCGGGCTTACTTACCTCCTCCATCCAAACTGTCACCCACTGAGAGTCAGCATCCCTAACCTCAGTTCCAGTACTAACTCCTAGGCTCAAATATTGTGTCTAAGACTCCAAAAACTCCAGAACAAATTTCAAATTCCTCCACCATGGAACTGGGTGTGGTGGTACACACCTCCTAAGGGAGGTGAAGACAGGAGGATCATTATAAGTCCAAACTGTGTATCAAGATGCTGTACCTTCCCACAAAAAAAATTCCTCCACAGTCACTCAAAGGCCCTGGTCTTGCTTCAATCTCCCTCAGTCTTTTTTTTTTTTTGACAGAACCAGGGATTGAACTCAGGCACTTGGGCTTGCCAGGGAAACACTTATTCCACTGAGCCATCTCCCCAGCCCCTCCACTCAATCTTACCTTGTGTGATTCTCTCTTTAAATACCCTGGCAGCTCACCAATCTCCACATCATACCCTACCTCCAACCCCTTAGCCCCACAGTGGCAAATCTGTGGTATGCATGGTACACCAGGCATGCAGAGCCCTCTCTCTCCTGTCAGCACTGGAGCCAAGATGCCCCAGCAGCCAAGCATCGGGTAACAGTTGTGTTTTCTAATCTAAAATCTTTTTTTTTTTGGCGGAACTGAGGATTGAACTCAGACCCTCGTGCTTGCCAGGCAAGCACTTATTCTACTGAGCCATCTCCCTGGCCCAAAACTAAAATCTTAGTATTCAGGTTTAATTGCAGTGTTTGCATTTTGCAATAAATAAGTGGGTTTTGGGATTGCAGTTTGGGCACTCAATCTCTAAAAGGTTTTCCCTCACGGCCCTAACCTCTGCTGGTTCTCCTCCCAGCAATACCCCTTCCCCAACCTCTTCTTTTTTTTTTTTTTTTTTTTTTTTTTTTT
>PVKA01052779.1:0-11543 GCA_004027165.1 Ctenomys sociabilis
TTTGGTTTTTTGAGAGAGGGTCTCACTATGCAGTTCAGACTGGCCTTAAGCTCACTTTCTAGCTCAGCCTGGTCTCGAACTCACAACAATCCTCCTGCCTCAGCCTCCTGAGTGCTGGGATTACAGGCCTACACCACCACGCCCATCTAACGCTACTCCTGCTTTTTCTCTGAGGTGCTGGGGCATTTAGTATTGTTTTCCATCCTTTGACTCTGAGTTTATGAATGCCCTTTTGAGTTATGTGTGTTTCTTGTATATAGCATATTGTTGGGTTTTGTTTCCAAATCCACTGTGCCAGTCTATTTCTCTTAATTGGAGGATTGAGTCAGTTTACATTGATGGTTATAATTGAAATGTGTTGACTTATGTTTCTCATCATATTTACCTGGTATTGTTTACTCCTTTGTAACCTGTGTTTAATTGAATGTCCTGTTTAGTGAGTTCCTTCCATTCTCATTCATGGAGTTCTGGTCGTTGTGGTCTCTCTCTAGAACATCTTTCAGCAGCCTTTGAAGGGATGGGTTTGTCATCATGAAATTCTTTAGTTGTTCTTTGTCGTGGAAGTATTTCACTTCTCTATCAAACTTGAAAGAGAGTTTTGCAGGGTATAGTAGTCTGAGCTGGAATTTGTTTTTGTGTAGGACTTGAAGAACTCTGCTCCATGCTCTCCTTGCCTTCGTTGTTTGTGTAGAGAAGTCAGTTGTAATCCTGATGGATTTTCCTTTGAATGTGAGCCCCTTCTCTCTAGCAGCTTTCAGTATATTATTTTGTGTTGGATTTCTGGGATCTTAACTATTATATGTCTTGGTGTGTTTCTACTTGGGTTGAAGTTATTTGGTGTTCTGTATGCTTCGGTGACCTGAATGTTGGATTGCTTCCTCATATTTGGGAGGTTTTCTGCTATTATTTCTCCCCAAATTCTTTTTATGTCATTTGTATTGACCCCTTCATTCTACTTGATACCAATTATTCTCACATTGTTCATCCTGGCGTCATCTTGCAGGTTATGGATTATTTTTTCCTGCATTCTCGTTGTTTTTAAGAGATCCTTTCTCACCTTTTCACTAGCTGCTCTGGCATCTTCAAGATCTGAAACTCTGTCTTCGCTTTCACTCAGACGGTTTTGTAGCCTCGTGCTTGATATTTTTAGTTCTTCTATATCTCTTTGACTGTTTCATGTGTTCTATTTCTTTTCTGTATTGCTCATTCAAGGAATCCATCATATTTCTGATCTCCTCAATTTTTTTATCAATGTCTTTAAAGGTAGTTATTAATTCTTTTTCTGCTGTGTTTCTTCCAAGTTGGATTTCCTCTGTATATTTCTGGAGTTCTTTCTATATTTCAGATCCTATGACTTCAAAAAGTTTTTTGATTTCAGAACTTATTTCTGCTTTGAGTTCCTCATGATCTTTCTGCTGTTGTTTCTTTGCTTCAGATGCTGTTAATTCATATATATGATCTGGAATAGTGCTCTCTGCACTTGTTCTGCGTGAGCATAGTTTTTCCACCCAATGTTTCTGGAGTTCATTCTTTATTTCAGATAGTATGTATTCAAATATTTCTTTTCTAATTTGGGGAATTACTTCTTGTTTTATTTCCTGTACAGCTTTCTGCTGTTATTCCTTTGCTGCTGAGCTAGTGTCCTCTGCCCTTCCTGATGGACTCGAGGTCTGGGATTGCATTTTTCCCCTTCTCTTTTTCATTTTGTATAGCACTGACCTTTGATCTTTGGTGTAGAGCTTTGGTGCAGCTATAACCTTAGCTTGTTATGAGATTTGGGTGCCAGTCTATTAAGTTTGAGGTTTTACAGATATGCCTATTCTGGATCTATCTGTTGTGTTCAGTTCCTTTTTTGCTGCAGCTCCTTTGGTTCCCCTCTGTTGGTTCCCCCGGTCAGCCATCCTGTGTCAGGCAGGTCGTTCCTCTGGTGGGCGGGCCTGGGCTTTGGTTGGTCTTCTGGTCTCACAAAATGATAGTGGATGATCTTATTCACTGAGTCAGCTGTACTGGGTTGGCCAGCTTGTGCTGGGTCCGGGTGTACAGTCCGTAACCCGCACAGGCTTGGAAAGGTCCCTCTGGTGCAGCGGGCCTTGAGCCCTTACTTACAGGCCAGTCTGTGCTGGGTTTTGCTCCATGGCATGGGACAGAGGATTGCTCAGAAATGTCCCTCCAGCGTGGCAGGCCTGGAGTTCTCACTCCATGCCGACCTGCACTTGGTCTTGGGCTGTGACGTCGGACCAGTAATCACCTGGAAATGTTTCTCTGACATGGTGTGCCTGGAGCTCTCACCAGGCCATGGAGTGTGGGGGGAGCAGGGAATTCCTGGGAGATGTCTCTCAGATACGCTGGGTCTGGAGTTCTACACTCACTGAACTTTGCTGCCCAGATAGTCCGAGAAATTCCCACTCGCTCAGTGGGCTTTAAGGCAGGGGATCCATGTAGGTGCTGATGAGTGGGTCCTGAGGTTTCAGGCCAGTCACTGACTTGAAGGGCTTGGGGGCGGGGATCGGTAGTGCGCGTGGGAAGAAGCCAATGGCTCTCCCTCAAACTCACCACACTCTCACTGATTTGGGAAGCCTGGTGAGTCATGGAAATTCCCACTCGCTGGGAGAGCTTGGGGCGGGATCCAGCAGGCCACTGGTGTTAGCTGCTGTCTCAAGCCCTGGGTCTCACTGACTCGGAAGGTCTCGGGCTGGGACGGCACGGGCGTGATCGAGGAGGATGTTGGAGTCGGCTGTGCTGTCTGTGGCAGGTCTCTGGGGCTGGGTGGGCATGGCCGAGATAGAGGAGGATGGTGGAATGGGCTGCGCTGTCTATGGCCGGTCTCTGGGGCTGGGCGGGCACGGGTGGGATGGAGGAGGATGGTGGAGTTGGCCGTGCTGTCTCTGGCTGGTCTCTGGGGCTCTGCCCATATTCTTTTTATATAATTTATATTGACTTTCTCATTGATGCCTGTTAATCTCAGGTTGTTCTTCTTTGCATTGTCTTGCAGTTGATGAATTAGTTTATCTATTTCCTGATTTTTGGAGTAGATATTTTGTTACATTTTCACTAGCTGTGATGGCATCTTCAAAATCTGAAACTTTATTTCAGTTTCATTCAAACAGTTTTGAAAGTTTTTGTTGAGATTTTTACATTTGTCTTTTTCTCTTTGACTCTGCTTCATGCAATGTATTTCTTTCATGTATTGCTCATTCAAGTAATGCATTGTTTTTCTAATCTCCTTAATTTTTTTTTATCAGTGTCTTCTTTAGAAACAGTTCTTAATTCTTTTAGTATAATGATTATTTCTCATTTGATTTCCTCTATGTGTTTCTCTGTTTTATTCTTTATTTCAGATATTGTTAACTCAGAGATTTCTTTTTTTATTTCAGAGGTTATTGCTGATTTCAGTTTCTCCATACCTTTCTGCTGTTGTTTCTTTACTTCAGACAGTAGTGATTCAGACATTTCAGCTGTGTAATTCCCAATTTCTTTGTGCTATTGTCGTCTGCACTTGTTCCTGGTGGGCTTGGGGTCTGAGATTACATATTGGTCCTTTGTCATTTTGTATATCACTGTCTTCTGACATTTGGTGTAGTGCTTTGTTGCCTTTATAGCCTTAGCACCTCCTGAAATTTGGGTGCACATCTGTGAAGTTTGAATTTATCCAGTTGTACTTGCTTGGGTCTGAGTACTATTCTCAGCTCCCTCCTGCAACCCCTAGAAACCAACATAGTATACCCCTCTGGCAACATGTTCTACTCCTGGATTAGTTGGGTTGTTTTGGCCCCTAGTCTCTCCGCAGGTACTTCAGCTGCAAAGTTTCAGCCTAGGCCTGTATAGCAGGCCTGGTTTGGTTATGGAGGGTCCAGCAGGTGCAGGGGAGTACACAATCTCTCCCACCCACTAGCTGAGCCTGGGCTTGATCTGGGTCTGGAATGGTCCTGAGAGATCAGAGGAGGTTCTCACTCATGTGGTTCCATTGGGCAGGCTTGAAAGGGTGGATTGGTCCCGAGAGTGTGGAGGAAGGTCTCACTCTCATGGTGGACCTGGGCTGGATCTGGGGAGTTCCAGTTCCAGTAGGTGCAGGGGAGCATAGAAGCTCTAGCACACACTGCCTGGGCCTGGGCTAGGTTTGGGTAAGCAGGGGTCGTGAGAGCTTGGTGGAAATTGTCACTCACATGGAGGGCTTGCGCTGACTCAGGAGGGATGGAGGGGTCATGAGAGCTTGACATAATGTCTTACTCAAGTTGCGAGTGTGGGATGGATCTAGTGTGTTCTACAGAGTGCAGAGAAACGTGGAAGCTCTCCTATATGTACTTTTGGGCCTGGAATTGGGCTGGTTCTGAATGGAATTTTTATTTTCCTGGATATCTTTTTCAGTGTTTCATTTATTCTATTTATTTTTTCCTACACTGTTTTGGTTTAAGGTTTCCATCATTTTTCTCTAATCCTGTTTTTGTCAATGTCTTCTTTTTATATGCTCAGTATTTCTTCCATTATATTTATAATTTCTCTTTTTACCTGAGAGTTTATTTCTGATCTAATTTCTTCTTTACCCATCTGATGTTGTTTATTTTTATTACAGTCGAAATCATTTCAGAGATTTTAGATGTTTGACTTCCAATTTTTTTCTATGCTCCTGTCTCCTGAATCTTTTCTGAGTGGGCTGGTGGCTTGAGATTGTATTTTTCTCCTTCCACTTTTCATTTTGTATTTCAGAAAGAATTCTTCATTTTGAGTTCTGTGATAACTTTTTTGAAATTTTAGTAATATTTAAACTATATCTATAGTAGCCACTATAAAGTTTCTATGCTTCCAGTATATGTTCTGTATCTAATGGTTTCTTGGTTTGAGTCTGTCCCTAGATCCTGCCTTTCATTTTGATTAAGTGTGGTTTGTTGGTTTCTGTTTGGCACTGTCCCCTGTCTTTGGTATACGGCTTTGCTGAGGTTATTACCTCAGTGCTTCCTAATATTATTCCCCAATGGAAAACCTGTGGTTAGGACAGATCTTAGTTACAGTACTAACATGAGTTTAAATGTGGAAATTGACAAACTTTAGTAACTGTTTGATAGTTAGATCATAGGAGCAAAGACTATAGTTATATAACAAAACAAATTGTAAATTCAGAGTAGTAGAGATCGACAGTATAATTACCCAAACTATTCTGCATATATACCTAAATGTGTTTTTTCCCTTCTTTCATTTGTCCTTTTCCTCATCCCAGTTTTTCCTGCCCATTGAACAAGAAAGGCTACCATCAAGAATTCAATCAATATCAAATGCTGGAGAGGCTATGGGGAAAAAGGAACCCTTCTCCACTGTTGTTGGGAGTACAGGCTGGTGTAACCATTATGGAACTCAGTATGGAGGTTAACCAAAAAGCTAGGATTGAAGATCTCATTCAAGCCAGCTTTTCCCCTCCTAGGTATTTTCCAAAAGAATGGAAATTGTCAAACTGCAGTGATACATGTGCCCCCATGTTTATAGCAGCAAAATTTGTCATAGCTAAATCTTGTAAACAACCCAAATGCCTATCAACTGAGGAATGGATAATGAAGATGTGGTATTTTTCACAATAGGGTACTATTCTGGTTTAAAAACAAATTTGAGGCTTTTGTGGATAAATGGAAGCAGCTAGAAACCATATTGGTATGTGAAATAAATCAGATCCACATGTGTAATCATCATATTATCTTGCTAGTGTGAGTACCTGAAACAGTAATGAAGATATAAAAGGTACAACAGATACTGTGAAAGGGAAAAAAAATTGTTCAATGGGACTTTTTAAAATTAACTTAATCTAGCTGATAGGTTTAAGAGAGAGAGCTAGATGAAATTCTCTGGAGAAGTTTGTCTGCAGTGTGTACACATGTCATACTAATGCTTAGAAATCCTTGAAGCAAGAACTCAACAAAATAGGAAGGATTCTGGAAACTATGTAGCTGTGCTGCTATGCATATAAATGTAAGGAAGTCTGGAAAGGAACAAATGGAAGAAACTGGTATATCTGCCTGTATACTTCTGAGGAAATGAGTGAATAATTCAGGGCCATTTTCATTTTTAGAATACATCATAATGTTTCAGTGAGTTCTCAGCATCTATTAAGTCATGCAAAATATGTTGCTAGAGTATATACAGGTGCAACCAAGCAGAGCATCCAGTGGGCTAGACCTTGTTCTAAATGTTATCTTTACCTTTTGTTTTTTCCAGATATGGATCAACTCATAAACAACTTGGAAGTCCAGTTTAGTGGAGAAAGTTGCTCAATGCAGGCTTTCAAACAGGTAAGTTATCAAGACAATGAAGTGCCAATATTGAAGTATAATAACGGTGTGAACTTGGTAATTATTGCAAAGGTAAAATTCATTTATATTTTCTTACAGTATGTTTTGGAATTCAGAATAGGTAGAAGAAATTTTATTTCAGGGAAGTATCTGAATGCCTGACTTTCAGGTTCAGCAAACCTTTATCTGATGGTAAAGAAACAAACTCTAACATCAAGGGTAATATGGACAATGTTAAACTCTTGAAAGACAATAGCAACTATTTGTCTAGCACTATCTCAATCTTAGTTACTTTAAAGATTAAATGCACTGTGTATTTAAGCTCCAAAATAACCCTGTTGAACAGTGTATTTATTATTAACGTTCTCTAGAGGAACAGCTGATATCTATCCAAGATAACTTCCTGTATTAAATTGGACCTTCAAGTTATTTATCAGTTGACCCATATCTGGAATAGGTAAAAGGAGAAGATAACTTTTAAAAAAATGGAGAGAAAGGGAGGGGAGAGAGAGAGAAACAGAGAGAGAGAGATTCATAAAATTAGGTCATGTGATTATGGAAATACGTTAAGTCCGAGATTTGATAGATTAGTACAGCAGATCAGACACTCTGGAGCAGTGGCAGTTTTGACTCCAAAATTAGTTTGCTCATAAAATTTTATCTTGCATTATTTGCAAGGCTTCATTTTTTGAAGACCTTGTACTTACTAGTTGGAGATCATATACATTACGGAGGTAACATCTTTTACTTAGAATCTATGATAAATGTTAGTCTAATTGAAACAAAAATAACCAGAAAAACATCCCACAAGCACAAGAGGGTAGGAGAAGTATAGGAAGGATGAGAGGAAAATTGACAAGGAGAGAAGAGGAGAAGAAGATGGGAAGAGTAGAGCAAGTGTACCTTAGAATAATTTTGAACCAAATATCTAACACTGTAGATGAGCTAAATTAATTAATTAATTAATTAATTATTTCCTTGTGGTACTAGGGATTGAACTCAGGACCCTGCGCTTGTCAGGCAGGCGCTTATTCTACTGAGCTATGTCTGTAACCCTGTCATATATATTTAGTTATTTTTAGTCTTCCTATTTTATAGGGAAGGAACTGACTATGAGCTAATTTAATTAATTAATTAATTAATTATTTCCTTGTGGTACTAGGGATTGAACTCAGGACCCTGCGCTTGCCAGGCGGGCGCTTATTCTACTGAGCTATGTCTGTAACCCTGTCATATATATTTAGTTATTTTTAGTCTTCCTATTTTATAGGGAAGGAACTGACTTTGAGCAGTCTGAACAAACATTTAAAACAGATGATTTGGCTTATGGAGTGGTGAATTCTGCTAGATATTAGTCTTACCTTTCTGAGTGTTACTTGAAATGCAAAATTAATAGCCAAATTTCCCTGGAAAAATCCTTTGAATTGATTACAGATTTGAGTATCCAGCTTTGTGTAGATAGCAGCTATCTGTTCTTTTCACATATTTCCAGATAAACTATGTGATTTATAATTAGGAGTCATTTTAATTGTTTTTGGTGATTAAGTATTTGGCCCATGATAAGAAATTTTTTGGTGGAACCAGGGATTGAACTCAGGCTGTTGTGTTTGCCAGGGAAGCACTTATTCCACTGAACCATCTCCTTGGCCCCCATGATAAGCAATTGAATTTGTTACATGTGCATAATGTGTGAGACTCCTAATATTTTAATGATATAAACCCAGTTAAATGTCTTGTTTACCTTACCATTTAGAAACTATTTACACATTAAAACTTCATAATTGTTATAAAAGGTGTTATAAAAGGTTGGAATAGTTTAGTCATAATTTGTACTGTGAAGAATCTCAGTTTAAGTGTTGGTAAAAATATATTGTATATATATAATAAAAAATAGTGAAATGTAGTCAAGCCTATATAGCTACTTTGTTTTATGTTCTCCAATTGGAACAAAATGCGAGTATAATTTTAGAAATGTTTACCTATACACTATTTAAGTGTAACAAATTTCTGGAAGCTGAAGTCAGTTTGTAATTGGTTTTGTGTAGAAATTGTGTATAGTAGATTACCTAAGTACATTTTTGGCTGTTACTATTTCTAGGATTTCTGCATTTAGTAAAGTTCAGGTAGTTATTGTTCATAGCTACAGAACTATAACAGAACTGGTTATATCTAGATGAAAACAAATAAACAAACAGGGAGGTTTTATTCTAGAGCCTCTCAATATTGACATCATGCCAGAGCAAAGAAGCTTCCCATTTTTTTCCACTGAATTGTTAAGTATCACAGTTGAGGATTAGTAGGTGGCTATCTTTTCTCAGGATACACATATAGCTTGACCTCTGGATTGTGATCTTACCATACCATACAAAGGAGCACTTCATTATAACCTGCCTTTTGCTTCTGTTTCTTAGTTTTCTCTTAGAAGTAAATTTCTTTTGTGAAATATGTGAACAGGATCATGCAGGTTTCTCACAACCATTTTCTATGAATATTTTGGTACATATTTTCTTACTCTCTCTCTCTCTCTCTCTCTCTCTGTCACACACACACACACACACACACACACACACACACACACACACACACATTTTCTTTTTGAAAGTAAGCTAGGTCAAGAAATTTTGTCCCTAAATAACCCAGTATGAAGCAAATGCAAATTACAATTTTCTACGTAACAAGGTCAATACCATGGCACGCAAGAAAATAAACAATATTTTCATAATAATCTGTGATTCTTACATTGCCAAAAGGTTTTCAGAGTCACCATTTCTGACAGTTTTTCTCTGTCAAGTATTCCTCAGTAAGCCAGTTGTACCAATCAAAGCCTCAGCACCTTGCTAATTTCCTTAGGGTCTAAATTCCCATTTCCAAATGATGTTGAGATAACGGTGATAGCAAATTAAATTTTATCTAAGTTTAGACTAAATCTGACTTTCTAAAATTCATATCCTTTTACATCTTTATTTTTTAAACTTTTTTTTCTGTTAAATTCACTGAAAATCAGTAATTGCACCAGGGAGATGGCTCAGAAGAATAATCACTTGCCTGGCAAGCATAGAGGCCAGAGTTCAATCCCTGGTTCCACTAAAAAAAATTGTATGGCCATTTTTTCAACTGCACATGCTTAAGTTTATGCAAGAAAACAGAAATTATCCCATAAATATTGTCTGACCACAGTGCAGTGAAACTTGAAATAAACAACAAAAGAAACCAGAAAAGCAACCCACAAATACATGGAAATTAATACACTACTCAGCCACCAATGTGTCACAGATGAAATTAAACAAGAAACTCCACAATATGTGCAATTCAATGAAAATCCATGCACAACTTAACAGAACTTATGGGATGCGATGAAAGCAGTTCTCAGAGGGAAATTCATAGCTGAGAACTTACACAATAGGAAAACAGAAGGGGATGCTGCACCTCCAAAATCTAGAAAAGGAAGAGCAAACCAAACCTAGAACCAGAGCCCAAAGATGGGAAGAAATGATAAAGATTAGAGCAGAAATCATTTGAATAGAGATGAAGAAGAGTTCAAAAGAATTAATGAATCAAAAAGCTGGTTCTTTTAAAGATTAAATAAAATTGATAAGCCACTAGCTAACTCATTAGAAAGAGGAAAGAAAAATGCATATACAAGCAATAAAGAATGAAAAGGCTATAACTAACTCAGACCCAGTGGAAATTCAGAATATTGTCAATAGCTACTTTGAGAACCTTTACTCTTACATAATAGAATACAGAGAAGAAATGGACAGATTCCTAGAAAGGTACAAATTACCAAAACTGAATCAAGAAGATATGACAACTCTCAATAACTCAATAGGAGCCAATGAAATATGAAATATGAAAATGAAATATGAAAAGTCCAGGCCCTGATGGATTCACAGCTGAATTCCACAAGAAATTTATGGAAGATATAATCCTTATACTCCTCAAACTCTTCAATGAAATTGAAAAGGAAGCAGTCTTTACAAATTAATTCCTGGAGGCAAGTATTATACTGATAGCAAAACCAGGGAAAGACGCAACTAAAATAGAGTACTATAGGCCAGTCTCTGTCATGAATATAGATGTAAATATCCTCAATAAAATGCTAGTAAATAGAAGACAGCAAATCGTCAAGATTACAGAGGCCAGGCAGACGGATCAGTGGAAAAAGCACTTCCCTCACAAATGCAACGGGCCTGAGTTCAATCTTTGGTTCCCCTCCTACCCCCACCAAAAAATAAGAAAGAAAAAAAAAAAAGAAGATTATACACCATGACCAGGTAGGATTCACCCCAGGGATGCAGGTGGTTCAATACACACAAATCTAGAAATGTAATACACCATATCAATTGAGCCAAATCTAAATACCACATGATAATCTTAATTGCTACAGAAAAGGCTTTTGACAAAGTCCAACACTCATTCGTGTTAAAAGTCCTACAGAAAATTGGAATAAAAGGCCTGTACTTCAATTTGATAAATGTCATCTATGACAACCCAACCCCTAACATAATTCTAAATGGGGAGAAATTGAAATCTTTTACCCTCAGATCTGGTACATGACAAGGATGTCTTCTATCATCCCTCTTATTCAATATAATTCTGGAACTATTAGCTAGAGCCATTAGACAAGAGAGAGAAATAAAAGGAATAAGAGTAGCTAAAGAAGAAGTTATCATTTGCACATGACATAATACTATACTTTGAAGATCCAAAAAACACCAAGAAGCTTTTAGAATTGATACACAAATTCAGTAGCATAGCAAGATACATCAATAGCAATCTTCCACATAGATAAACACACTGAGAGGGAAATGAGAGAGACAATACCTTTTACAGTAGCAATGAAGAAAATGAAATAACTTGGAATTCATCTAACTAAAGAAGTCAAAGATCTTTTCAAGGAAAATTACACTACTCTGAAAAAAGAAATCCAAGAGGATTTCAGAAAATGGAAAGATAGTCCCTGCTCCTGGATAGGAAGAATCAACATGGCCGTACTCTCAAAAGTGCTGTATAGTTTTAATGCAGTCTCTGTCACACTACCACCAACATACAGAGCTAGAGAACTTATTCTTGAAATTCATTTTGAAGCAGCAAATCAGTAGAATAAGGGCTGGGGAAATAGCTCAGAAGAGTAAGAGCTTGCCTGGCAAAATCGTTATCCTGAGTTCAATACCCAGTACCAAACCATTTTGAGGTTGGGGAGATGGCTCAGTAGAATAAGCACTTCCCTGGCAAGTGCAAGGGCCTGAGTTCAATCCCTGGTTCTGCCAA
>PVKA01052780.1:0-11543 GCA_004027165.1 Ctenomys sociabilis
TATTGAATCTGTGATATAATTCAGCTACATAAATACCTGTAAATATAATATCATGTATGCACCTTGTACAATACCAAAACAGTATGAAAACAGTTTGCAATGTATTATTTCATCGACTCTGTATGGTTATGGTGTTTTGAAACTGTCTGATTGACATTTGTATTTCAATAAAATAAAAATAAATGGAAAAAAAAATAAATGACAATGTACCTTTACTCTCATAAAAAAAATATATATATATATATATACATACAGAATTACAAGGAAGGACACAGAAACTTTCAAATTATTTGTTATTTGAAAGTATCATAAAACAAAAATATCACTGAACAAAAGTAACATTAAAAAATTTACTAAATGCACAGATGTGAATGAAAAACACTAGTGTGATAAAAATGAGTGAGTAGGTTATGGTGAGAGTACATAATGTGAATCAAATCACAGTCAGAGGAGGAAGACGTAGACCTACTGTTGTGTGGTACAATAGGAGTATGATCTATAAAATTATACACTTTATTTTTTATATATTATTACAGGTTCTTCAGGGTCTCACTGTGTAGATCAAACTCATAGTGATCCTCCTGTTTTCAGCCTCACAAGTGCTGGGATTACATGTGCCACCATACCCAGTCTCAGTTGCCATCTCAGCACACACCAGATGTGGGGCCGGTACAGCATGTGGTTCTGAGGATTGAACTCCTGTCCCTGCACTTTCCTAAACAGGTACTTTAAACCACTGAGCTATCTGGCAGGCTCTAAATTGTACACTTTGATATAATTACAGGAAAATAGTTTACATTTGCCAACAGATAGAAATGAAAATATGTAATAAATTAATGACAAATTCAAATTATATGATTTGATTATTACATGTTAGATACAAGAGGGGGCCAGGGAGATGGCTCAATAGAATAAGTGTTTGGCTGGCAAGCACTAGGGCCTGAGTTCAATTCCTGGTTCTGCCAAAAAAACAAGTAAATAAATAAGTAAATAAACCCAACATGTTAGATACAAGAGTAAAATTTCAACACTGTGCTCCATAAATAATATTATAACTAGTATGTTAAAATATAAAGTCAATAGAATAATAGTGAACAAATTGTGCAATCCTGAAAGCAGGTGATCAGAAACTAGAATACTGGGAGTTTAAAAGAAGTTTTAGGTGCTGGTACCTGCAGAGGCCCCTCAGAATAGGAAGCCCTGTTTTCTATAGTAAGAGAGAGTGTAGAGAAATTATGAACAGATCTTTGTTTCAAAGTCACAGAAGAACCATGTTTTGCACGCTCCCATAGCTGGGGCAGGTATTACAGGATATAGTCAGATCAACATTCTTTGCTAATTTTAACACGTGTCTGAACTAGTAAGAGCCGCTTCCTTTTACAATGTGCCTCTAATATATTCCATTGAGAAAAATTAGAACTGTGCTCCTTTAAAGGAAAAGAACTGAAAGGAATTCTATTACTCATCACAAAATATATGCTAAAGGATGCGTTCATAAGTGAGAGACAGTAAACTCATAAGCTAAGCACAAACTTGGTCATGGTTTTGTAAGACAATGTGTAAATATCTGGCAATATTGAAAGCTTAAACTCTTTATGATGAGTTAGCTTTCACTTATTTAGTATTATACTGTGGAGAACACTGAACTCACATTTATTCATGTACATGCGGATTTTATTGTTTGTAGTCGCAAGAGTTAGAAATGACCCAGGTGTTCATTTACTAAATGGACAATAAGCAGTGTATTCATGCAATGGAAAAGCCTACAAAATTAAAATGAGTGGGCTAAAGGTATGTGTGTTTCTAATGCAACTTCAATGAAGTTAAATAAACAAGTAAATGCAGACTGAAAATTTCTTTGTAGATATATCTGTGTCTAGGAAAATCACTTGTAAATTTATAGGATGTTAAATACCAAACTCATTTTATGTGTTAACTCTTTATTTTTGTAAGGTATCATATGGCATTTTCACTAATCATATCTTATTCCCAATGAAAACATAGAAATGTGTTAAAATTTGGCAAAAATTATCATTATATACAAACTATTCATGTCATAGTTTTCTTGAATACATCTTTGAAACATTGAAATTAATCAAACATAAGAATAACTTGAAGTCTAAGAGGGAAAGTTGTTGTCTTAATAAATTTCTTTTGGTTATTGGTAGAATTGAGAAAAGTAAACATATCCTATTCATTGTAATTAAGTAACCTTTCATCCATCTCACCAGATGAACTGGGAATGAGTACAATATTAGTTTGAATTCCCAAAGTCAAGACATTTCTCATTTAAGTAAAAGAACATACTTTTCTACACATTTTCCCTGGAGAAGCATGTTTACAAATAGAGTTCAAAGAAGAAGCTTTGTTTTATATGCTATCTAAGAGCTAAATGTTTCTATTTTACCTATAGTTTGATGGTCCTTGTCATAATTTTCAGTAATGTGGGCTGTTACTTACTTTGTTCCACAGAGAATGTCTAATGATAGTTATTTATAATCCTCACTGAAAGATGGGATATCAGTTGTTAAATTTAAAAAGTCTCAAGTGGTCACTTAGCTAAATTCATATATTCTTCCAATTTGAAAGAGGCAGAAGGTAGCTATAAATGACTACTTCGAAAATATAAGCAGCATATTATGAAAATTGAGGATTCTGTTTATATCTCTGATATGCACTATAACAGGTAGGATCTTCCGACAAAAGAGATATATTAAAAATATAATAGATTGTGTCTAGTTATATATTCTATTCAACCATTGCATTGTATCCCTAAAGGGGAGAAACTAAGTACTACAAAGTAAGTCAGGATGAGCAAGTATAAACTAGGAAGACTATGAGATGTTATTTAGGATTCTGAAGTATTCTTTTTTTAAATTTTATTGAAGAACAAATAGCAGTGAGACAGTTTCAAATCAAATTAGTAGGACAGATTCGATAATTAATACATTGCATATTGTTTTCATAGTGATTTTTTATTGTACAAGGTGCATACATGATATTCTATTTACAAACATTATTAGACCAGATGCCTCTAATCAATGTATTAAGAGAATGCAGCTGTATACCTTTTTAAAGCTGAATTATAGTACAGTTTCAATAATTAATACTTTTTACATTGTTATCTTCCTAGTGGTTATCCATAGTACAAGAAGCTGACAGGATATCCTTTCAAACACTATTAGTGCAAATCTTTCTTCTCATAGAATTATGCAAAAGTACTGCATATTTACCCTAACTACTGTCTGTACAAACAGAATGGTTCTTGCTTTGTATCCCCTTCTTTTTGTTTAATCCTGTCAAAGATGGGTATTCTGTTGTCATTCAATTATAATAGGTACTTGAATTCAGTGAAACAATCCAACACAGTCCAGCAATCTACAATAAAAGTGGGTTATCCAAGGATTCTGAAGTATTCTTGGAGTAGGAAAGACAAAGAAATCATGATTCTGCTACTCATTGTCTTAAAAAAAATAAATCAAGATCATGTCTGTACTTCTATATCACTTATATCTATTTTGTAGAGTAAAACTTTTAAAAATCATGGTAATGTCTAAATGCCAAGTTCAGCTAATACATTTGGATTTATTCTATGTTTATATCAGAAATTTATTTTGCTTTTCAGCTACAAGTAGATAAAACAGAATCGATTTTACTCTTGCAGGAAGTTCAACTCTCTTTTGTATCCTGAAATTCTAACTATTTTTTTTTTTTTTGGCTGAACTGTGGATTGAACTCAGGCCTTTCCCTTGCCAAGGAAGCTCTTATTCCACTGAGCCCCTCAAACTAATTTTTAAAATCTCTTTGCATTTGCTAACTGATTTAAGTATGACCTTGTTTTAACAATGAGGTGAAATTTTTTGTTAGTTACAAAATTTTTATTCCTTATAAATTTGTGTAAGTAGTTGATATTTCTTAGAATTCAAAATCATTCACTAGGAAGGATTCTGGCACAGAAAGATAAGATTGTAAAATACTGATTGACTGACAGAAATGAAGGGAACTATATTTCAACTGACATTAAGACAGATTTATAGTGAGTTTACTCTTTGCACATTTCTACACTAAATTCTGAGAGTGATGCATAAGGAACATGAGAATTCAGGGAGATCTTGATTTTATAGAGATTATGAGTGACATTATTATGGTCTCTCTCTATATATAGAGAGATGGATACTGTATATATATATATGTGTGTATATATATATATATATATATATATATATATATATATGATACTGTATATGGGGCTAGGGAGATGGCTCAGTGGAATAAGCACTTCCCTGGCAAGTGCAAGGGTACGAGTTCAATCCCCAGTTCTGCAAAAAAAAAGAAAAAGACCCTATATAATACTGCATATACAGTATTATATGGGCAGGTAATTAACATACTATATTGATATGGATAACATAGAATCAACAGTATCTTATTAGCTGGAATTATCTAAATTGTGTGATTCCTGCAGCAGCATAAGGTAAATTATTGTAAAGTTATTCAACAGTCATAATAGATATAAAAATGTCTATTAGAATTTCATAGGAGAATGCCAGTAGTTATCCCTGTAAAGTATGTAGTTTTACACTTTCTATCTTAAGATGAAAAATTAAAGCTCAGAAAAAAACAAGTAGCTTAAAGCTGAACAATTACT
This sequence comes from Ctenomys sociabilis, assembly GCA_004027165.1. Taxonomy (NCBI): domain Eukaryota; kingdom Metazoa; phylum Chordata; class Mammalia; order Rodentia; family Ctenomyidae; genus Ctenomys; species Ctenomys sociabilis. Next base: position 4,649 of record PVKA01052780.1, read on the forward strand.
GTGACTTTATGCAATAAACATTAAGCAACAAGTTTTAGAGAGTTAAAGAAAGTGTTATACTTAAAGATTTGTTTGAATTTATGATGAAAAATGGCCATCAGACCAACAGATCTTAATTGACTTTACCTTTCTAAAAAACCTGTGGAATTAGAATTTTAAGTCATTTCTTTAGTTTTATTCCAAAACAGCTCATGAGTGAAGTTGATTATGACTGTTCAACAAATAAAAACTATCCAGAAAGTCAAGGAGTTCTGCTGAGTCTAATCACATTATTAAGCATTGTCTAGGCATTATTGCATTCTTTTCTGTTGTCCAAATATATTATCATGGTCTTTTAAAATCCAGTTTCCTTTTTATTAGCATATGCTCATGATATCATAATTACTTTCATCAAGGGTATTGGTACTTAAGCATATCATGTGTTATCCCCTTCCACTCCCCTCCATCCAATCTTCCTTATTTTTAGAACTCTTTCATAAATACACAGCATACCTTATTTCTCATAATGTTTAACATTGCTGTTGGTTTATAGCTCTAATCTACTTTTTCTGTTCCTACTTTAGAGTTGGTCATTTCACAAGAGTCTGTATCCTGGATCTATGGAGAAGACCAATTCTTCAGTGGTGTCTGAGTTTGTGTTGCTGGGACTCTCCAGTTCTCAGGAACTCCAATTTTTCTTTTTTGTTTTCTTCTCCATCTTATATGTGGTCATTGTGTTAGGGAACCTCCTCATTATCATCACAGTGACTTCTGATGCCAGTCTGCACTCTCCCATGTATTTTCTCCTAGGAAACCTTTCCTTTGTTGATATTTGTCAGGCTTCTTTTGCTACACCTAAGATGATTATAGATCTTTTGAGAGAACACAAAACTATATCATTTAGTGGCTGCATAGCCCAGATTTTCTTCATTCACCTTTTTACTGGAGGGGAGATGGTGATACTGGTCTCCATGGCTTATGACAGGTATGTGGCCATATGCAAACCCCTACATTATCTGATTATCATGAACAGAAGGACATGCACTCTCTTGGTACTAGTCTCCTGGGCTGTGGGTTTGGTGCACACTTTAAGCCAGTTATCATTTACTGTGAGCCTACCTTTTTGTGGCCCCAATGTAGTAGACAGCTTTTTTTGTGACCTCCCTCGAGTGGCCAAACTTGCTTGTTTAGACTCTTCTGTCACTGAAATACTAATTGTGGTGAATAGTGGCATTCTTTCCCTAAGCACATTCTCAGTCTTGGTCAGCTCTTACATCACTATTCTTGTAACAGTCTGGTTCAAGTCTTCAGCTGCAATGGCCAAGGCATTTTCTACTCTGACTGCCCATATAACAGTAGTAGTGTTATTCTTCGGACCATGTATCTTCATCTATGCATGGCCTTTTATTACATATCCTGTGGATAAAGTTCTTGCCATTTTCTACACCATTTTCACTCCTGTCTTAAACCCCATCGTTTACACTCTAAGGAACAGAGATATGAAGACTGTGATGAGGAAAATTGTGACCCGTTATTTGAATCCTCACAAATTTCAAAAGTGCTACTAGTTATGAAGAATTTCATTATTAAGTTGGAAATCCTTCAAATTCATCAAATAAGTATTCTTCAAATAGTTTCAATGCATTTGGTGTCACATCTCAAATGTAGGAGAAATGATAAAGTATTTAATATGCACTGACAAGTGGTTATTCCCCCCCAGGTATCATTCAAGCATAAGTTCAAGAGTGAAAACTGAAAAAAAAAATCCATGGTGTATATCATTACTATTTATATAAGTAACATTTTAAAAAATTACATGAGATAGCAAGGTGTGGTGGCATATGCTTATAATCCCAGAACTCAGGAAGCTGAAGCAAGATGATCACTATGAATTTGAGGTGACCCTGAACTACATAGTGAGATCTGCCTCAAAAAAAAATCTAAAATGAGGGCAGGAGGAAAATCCCTTATGGGATTTGAGAAGAGAAGCCTTTCTTGAATGAAAGCATATGTACTGTATGATTTATTGTAATCAATTTACAACACCAAAGCATTAGAAAAGATTTATTTGTGTTTAGTGAATCGTTTGCTCTAATTTAGTATTATCTTTCTTTGCAGTTGCTTCCTAAATTGTTTTGTTTTGCTTATTTTATTTATTTATTTATTTAGTGGAACTGGGGATTGAACTCAGGCCCTTGTATTTGCCAGGTAAGCACTTATTCCACTGAGCTACCTCCCCAGCCCTTTTTCTATTTTTAAATTTTTTCTAAATTGGTTATTAAAGTTATTAAACAATGAGAATAATACACTAAGAAATTGAGAAATTATGTAATCTTGCTCACTGTGCTATTATTTATTACTCAGGCATTCATAACAATTTTTCATCAGGCATTGTTTGAAAATATGACAATTACAGCTGTCATTCTTAAGAAACAGCATAAACACACATAGGATTCTCTATACAGTATATTTATGATTGCAAAATTTATTCTTTTCAGTGTGCTTGCCAGGAAAGTGCTTATGCCACTGAACTATATAACCCACCCAATTCTCTTCATATTAATCAAATATAATTTTTTTTGTCTTTAAAAATGTTGTGTGGCTGGCCAGATAGCCCAGTGGACTAAGGTTCCTGCTTAGGAAGGCAAAGGGACCAGGTTCCAATCCCCAGTGTACCATGCCAGCCCCATCCCCGGTATGCCCTGAGGCAGCGACTGAGACTAGGAACTGTGGTGCACGCCTGTAATCCCAGTACTTAGGAGGCTGAAAACAGGAGGATCATTACAAATCCAATCTGTGTACTGATCCTGTAGATCCTGTACTAGAATACATAAAAAAAAAGTTACATAAAATTAAAATTTTGTTAAAGACAAATGTTTTAGAAAGTTGTAATAGTAATTCTGTTTTGTTCTCGTGTACATTTTAAGGTGAAGGCAATTTTTTAGTTTGAATAATATGAAACTGTACAGTGATTTTGGCAATAAAAATAAAATGCTGATAGTAAATTAACCTAAAGTCTTCATTTTAACAGAGTTCTGAAACATAATAAACATTAAACAGTGCTATAGATAACACTGACAAAAAAGGAAATATTTGGTTCCAAGAACTTCTAAGTTTTCCAGATTCTTTGAATTGTTTTCACATGTACTTATTAGGCTTCTTCTAAACAAATTACATTTGCAAGGTATAATTTTTTTATGTTTTAAGTAAGTTATATCTGTATATTTTCATGAAAATATTGTTATACATATTTCAACAAAATTCTAAAGAATATCTGAATGCTAGCAAGTTTTTGTGTAAAAGAGGAAAACAAAAAAGAAATTCAAGCCACAACATGTAGAAATGTTCAGAGTTGACCGCTTTCCCAGAACATGACACAATTTCAGGGCTGTTCAGTTTTTTAATCAATGCATGCCAACAGGAAGAGCAATAGGCATCGAATCATGTGGAATTTCACTTCATCAGCATAACAACAGATGTGTTGCAGAAATTTACAAGTATCACACTTATCAAAGAGTATTAGTTTTTCCTTTTATTATTTCTCAACCAAGAAGCGATTGTGATTTATCAGTTCATTAACTTTTGTCAACAAATCAGCCATCGATGGTACTGGAACTAGACTCTGTAAAGCTTTCCACTTTGTTACTTGTTTTGAAATAAAGCAGAATGAGCATTATTGAAGGAAGAACCTTCTCTTCCCAGTTTGTAATGGTAAAACTTATGACTGATTGTCTCAGGAGCTCCTGAGGAGATCAATAAAGTACAATTTCCCACGGGTCTGACCTTTAGTACTACATCTGGTGCTTGTCTGCTGCCTATCTGGTAGTAGTTGCCCTGTTCTGTTTTTCTGCCACCAAGAGCTGAATATCTTTGTTCTGCTATGCCATCCTACCATGATATTCTTGCCTTCACACCTGATGAAAATGGGATGAATCTTCTGGAACCACCAGTCAAATTAAATCTCTGTAACCTGTGAATTTTGAATATTTGTCTCAATGACAGGAAAGTTAATGCAGAGTCCCAGTGTGATTCCTACCTTTTTGTTCTTACATCACAGCTGCCAGTGGCTTTTGTTCATGCTGTCCTATGGCATTCACCCTGAAATAAAATTTGTTTCCTTAAATTCCTTTTTTCTCCATTTTCAACTATCCATCTTTGGAGGAGTCTCATCTAGGGTAACCCAAAGAACCTCTTTACATCCAAAAGGGTCCACACTGTTATACTCCTAATAAATTCTGAGGCTTGCACTAGGGTGGCATATCCTCTTTTCAATCTTATTCCTTTCTGGAGTTGCCTCCTGGAATGCAGTTCCTATCATTGTAACTAAATATTTATTAGCACTTATTAATTTTTATATTAAATATTTCTTGTTCAAATTAGTACTGTGGTTTCTTAATAGACTCTAATGAATGTATTTGTAAGTCTTTTGAAGGTAAAACACTTAAAAACATTTCTTAAAATATGTATATATAGGGGCTGGGAAGAAGGCTCAGTAGAATAAGCGCTTGCCTGCAAATGCAAGGGCCTGAATTCAATCCCCAGTTCCGCCAGAAAAAAAAAAAAGAAAGAAAAAATATGTGTAGAATGAGGAAAATTACAATGGGCAAAAACCAATAATTTCAGTGATTTATCTGTTTTGTTTTGTTTTGTTTTGTTTTTTGTGGAACCTTGGATTGAACTCAGGCCCTTGTGTTTGCCAGGCAAGTACTTATTCTACTGAGCTATATCCCTGGTTCAGTGATTTATCTGTATACCAAAGTTAAAGTTATTTGTGGCATGTTATGAGGTAGAAATAATGTAGCATATATAAACCTAATGATATAGTTTGGTAAACTTAGTGTTCAAATTTTGCTTTGTTTTAAGTCAATGAGCATAATTAACCAAATTTTTTTGAATAGAGAAAACAACAAAAACAATGATATACAATTTCAAAACCAGATAGTAGAAAATTATCAGTGGTTAATATATTGCATATGGTTCTCTTCAAAGTAGTTGCTCAAATTATAAGTTATAGATATGCAAATTTATCAAAAATATAAGCACAGGGAACCTGCCCATTAGCTCAGTTGTTTAAGTGCCTGCTCATGCAAATTCAGTCAGGTGCAGGATACTGTAGTTGGATCCCAACCTCCACCTGCATTACCAGACCAGCCCTTAAGGCAGCCTGATCCAGCCAAAAAAAATCATTTAGGGCTTGGAGAAATAGCTCAGTAGAATAAGTACTTTTGCCTGGTAAGTACAGAATCCTGAGTTCAATCCTTGGCACTGAAAAGAAATAGATAGATTAGATAGATAGATAGATAGATAGATAGATAGATAGATAGATAGATAGATAGATGATAGATAGATAGAGATACATAGATATGCACAAAGCATTCTTTTTAATGAACTAATTACAATTAATAGCATAATTACCTTAATATCTTGTGTAATATTGTTTCTTTTCTCTTCCTTCTTATCTCATTTACCCTTGTCTCAGTTTTTCTTTCATTCTAAGCAGTTTCTCCCCATTTCACAATATATATTTTACACTTTGGGTTTTATTTACTCTTGTAGTTTCTTACATTACTGTGAAAATACCGTGTTGATATATGCAAGTCTGATTTATTTCACCTATGAATGTGTTCTCTAGTTGCATCCAATTACCTATAGCAAAATCATATGTTCTACATATAGTTGAGTAGCACTCCATGATATAAAAATAATGCATCATTTTATCCATTCCTTGGTTGATGAGCATTTAGATTGTTTCCAAGCTATTGCAGACAGTGTTACTGTAAACATGGTGGCACTTGTGGCTGTGTACGCTATTTTTAATTCTTCTGAAAAAAATATACAGGAGTAAAATAGCTGGAACAGATGAAACCTCTAATCTTAGTGTTTTGAGGAATCAACACACTGATTTCTACAGTGGTCTACACTTTGTTTTTCCCACAAACATCTTCCAGCCTTTATTTTATTTCATTTCATTTCATTTTGGTAGCAGATATCAAACTCAGGACCTTCTGCTTGTCATTCAGGCACTGTGCCACTGAGGTATATCATTAAATCATTGGTTGACTTCTTGATAATGGCCACAGTTTCTGGGGTCAGAAGGAATATCTGGATTTTTATTTTTTCAAGTTATTTTTTAAAAAGAGTACAAAATAGTATTGTTAGGTCCAAGATCGGGCGCGGAAGGAAGGACACCAAGAGCCGAGGCCTTGTGGAAGTTCAGGATTTATTCCAGAGGCTGTGTCGACACAGGGCCACCAGGCAACTGGGCCACAGTGACCCCGAGCCTTTGTTCGCTTAGGATTATATAGTATTTTTGGTGGGCTAAGCAGCAAGCAGAGTGACAGAAGCCAATTGCGTGTGTTAGCTGGGCTTACATTTGAAGGGATAGTACAGTTCGTATTGGGCTTTGTAACAATTGGGTGGTGTGGGTCGTTAGGGAGATTTGTTCTAGAAAGGGTCTTGATGTCCCAAGAATTGTTGGTTTCGGTGGGGTTATCTTAAGTCCATCTGCAAGCTGGGGGGCACATAGGGACACCACGAGCTGTAGGGTAGGACAGTAACCATAGCAACCTTAACAACCTATTGTGATTCAGTCACAAGGTCTGGGTGACTCATAGAGTCTGTTTGGTTTGGGCTTCACAGTGTGGGGTCCTAACATTCCCACCTTTTGGTTTTTCCTATTTTTAATCTTAAAAATGTGACTGGGCTTTTTGATCTGGTAAAAGTTGGTATTGTTGCCTAATTATCATGAGCTTGATAGAGGACAGTTGCTCTCGGCCATATGTAATAAGCTTATTAAGGAGGCATGGCCCTATAGTGAGGGCTAGTATGAGAATCAGGAGTGGCCCAGCCAAAGCTGAGAGGAGTGTAGTCAACCATGGGGAACGATTGAACCAGGACTCAAAGAGCCCTTGTTGTT